>VYZT01021292.1:28774-132328 GCA_013400735.1 Pomatostomus ruficeps
CATTATATATATATATAAAATATATTAGTAAAGGACTGTTATTCCTCTTTTCTCATACCATTGCCTGAAAAGCCCTTGATTTCAAACTGTTGCCGATTCGGAGGGAAGGGGGTTACATTCTCCTATTCTAAAGGAGGCTTCTGCCTTCTTTAGCAAATACCTGTCTTTGAAACCAGGACAACATGGCAGCGTTCTTTTCCTTCTGTTGAAGAATGATAGAAGGAAGGGAGAGAAACTAGAGTATGGACCTTTGAAAACACTTAGGCACCAAATTCCCAGTGAAATCAAGGAATTCCTGGCTAAATCATGCCTCAGGCCACAGTGTAAGAGCCATCAGGTTGTTCAATCAAAATCTGGCTTTCCTAGTTAAGCCTTGCTGCCCTTCATGAGTTTTGGCTGTAATGAAATACACAGATTAGGATTATGAGTATCGACCAGAAAATAGGTATGTTACAGAATATTAAGAAATGTTCATCTGAAATGTTTTTCCTATGCCATCATAATTTCTATTTCTTCCTGTTTAAGCAATGCTAATGACATTTTATGACATTTTTGTGACTTGAGGAGAGCAAAGCTGATCCAATACTGTCCTATCAAGTGTTTATGCTGGGCAGCTATATTAGAACTCAATAGGCTGAAGAGGAACGGTGGCCAGGCAAATAATCTCTTCTTAGTATAAGTTATAAACCTGTATCAGAGTCAAAAGAAGGGAACATGTATCTGTGTCACAGCAGGTTCAGTGCAAAGTCTTTTCAAAGCTCTCCTAAACTTAAACTTGGCTTTAAGTGTGGCTTTCCACTGAGTTTTCAGTAGATGGTTTCCTGTGCTATGTCTTGATGTGAAATGTGAGGTGCTGTCATGTCCAGCTAAGATCAAGGGACAGACACTGTTTGTAGAATTGCTACAGTCAAGTCTCTGATGGAGGTGTCAGTGTCCCAGGAGTCAGAAGAGTGAGACAGGAAACCTTTCTGCATCAGTCACCACAAGCAGAGATTTCGGCCAGGCACGATCCTGGCTGGCTGGGCTGAAGCGAGGAGAGGCAGTAGCCAGTTCTCAAGAGTCACCTGGGTTCACCTGTCAGCTCCATTGATAAATACAGCAGCTCTCAATGCTACTGATACAGAGCATGCAAGGACCTCTCTCGTGTCTTCTATCCCTTAGACAATGCATAAAGGAAAGAAACATTGTGGACATAAGGCACATCCTTCAAGGAAGGGATTTGAATATCACCATGAGCAGTGCTGAGAGAACACATGCTCAAGGAGTTCCACAGTCAGCAAAGCCCTCAGGATTTCCAGGCTGTGCTAAGGAAGGATGCTATGCAAGAGCAGGACAGAAATTGGTGATGTGCTGTGCTGCCAGACACCCACTCAGCCACTCTCTCACTCCCCTTCTTCTCCAAAGGGCAGAGGGGAAAAATAAGATTAAAAAAGTTTGTGGGTCAAGATAAAGAACAGAAGGACCACTTACCAATTATTGTCAAAGGCGAAACAGACTGGACGTGGGGAAAATCAATTCACTGCCAATTAAGACAGGTTTGGATAGTGAGAAACAAAACACGACCCTTGCCCCTTAATTTTCCCTCCATCCTCTGGATCAACTTCACTCTTTCATTCCCAATTCTTCTACCTCTGCCCCACTCTGAGCAGTGCAGGATGGATGGGGAGTGACAGGGGATTTGTGGTCAGTTCATAGAAGTTCCCCTCTGCCACTCCTTCCTCTTGATGCTTTTCTCCTGTTCCGGTTGTTCCAAAGGCTGCAGTCCTTTGGGATAAATCTGCCCTAGCATGAGCTCTCCACAACCTGCCAGGAGTACCTGCTCCAGCATGGGCTCTCCATGCATGTCTCTCTGGGATATTCTCACAGATGTATCCCAATCCCTCCCTCCCTGCAGTGCTCAGCTTCCCAGACCTTGCTACAAACACTCAACATCACACGCTTTGGAAAAGAACTACCAAAGAGCTGCACCCTGTAATGATGGAAATTATAGAAATTATAGGGCTTTATGTTGAGCACTCAAAAGAAGGAGAGGAGGTTTGAGCTTCAAAAATGCACAAATTCCATGAGGCACAGCAGATGTGTATGCATTAGGAGACAGCTCAGAGGTCAGAACTACCTCAGTTCTTGTAAGGACAAGATAAGATCCAGAAAGATGTGTGGGCAATGCCTGATGTATTTTGAAATTATCAAAGCAAATGCCTTATTTTGCAAAGCAGATAATGGGTAGCTTTCACCTGACCTAACTTCAGATATCTGCAAGGGAGGTGTCTTGATCTGAGAAGAGGAAAAAAAAAAAACCACAACCAAAAAGAAATGGAGGCCCCCAGAGGGTGTGATTTCACTTAACATCTTTTAACGGGATGAGTCACATGCTGGTAGTACGTAATTCCTCCCCACACATTATAAAGGCAACCAGCTCAGGTGCACAGGTTACATGAACACCATCCAATATGCCCAATAAAAACGTTTGCCATTAAGCTATTTTGATTAAGTAATACTAATTAAAATTCTCCTGCTCTGGTGTACCAGCCAGCTAATCAACTCCTTTAGGAGGAGCTCTTCCTACAGGCCAGTAGGATTTAACTCTGTGCATCACCGATCTTCCTCTGAAACTTGTCGTACTGACAGTGTGAGGAACAACAGAGCAGGGACTTTGTTCTGCAGCATTCCTGTGCCCTCAGTGTAGAATACAGCCATGTTACTATGGATACAGGAGGATGGCAGGACCCAAACTGGGGTTTATGGTAATACCAATACACCTATTTTTAAATAATATTTTTACTGCGCATCCCTGTTGATAAAGAGAAGATGAGTTCTTTGTTCTGATCATTGCAGTTTATCAAAATGACCTTGTTGTTGCCTGAAGGCTTTGCAATGCTGATGAAATGCTCCTGCAACAGTAGAAAGACATCTAAATTTGATGTTTCTAGCCCTTTTCATACTGCTTTTCTTCTGGAGGGTATCTTTTTCCAACATGACAGTGTTTGCAGGGCTCAGATGAGCCCTGTTGCTAAGAAACAAGTCCCAACTGTGCCTTTAAAACTCTGCCTTTAAACATACAACTCAAGGAAATGTTTTTCTTTTCATTACATTGTATTGTGTGTTTTTATTAGGACTTCTTTTAACTTGGATCTGACTCTTGAGGTTACATTTCTATCACAGTCTTCTGGGAAAGGACTTTTTCCATTGTCTGTACAGTGCTGTGGTCACCTACCCAGCTGCATAAATAATATATTTTAAAGTAGTATTATTTAAAGATCACAGTAGGGCCCCATTTTGTGCACAACTGTGGTGCAAACAAGAAGGAATACAGAGCCTACTTACTGCAAATATTGGTTAACACTGAACTACAAGGCACAGTATAAATCAGTGTTCCTGCAAATGGCAAGCCTGAGCTGCACCTGTGCTTGCCTGGCTTTGGGTTTCGGTGTGGGTTTTCTTTTTTGCCATATGCTAACGAACACATGCTGAAGCCCCTCATGTGTGTCCAAGACAGTCTGTGGCTCTTACAGGCATAAGGCAGATCACAGAAACATTTGAGGAAGTAACCAGCATATCCAAACTAAAAGCTGTCTTGTCCATTCTACCTATTTATTGTGTTTTCATTAATGCATGGCACAGACAACACCTCTCTTCTCAATAAACACTATGTCCAAGAGTGATGGAGGTAGTTCATTAGTAACAGTTTTTCTGGAAGAGATTAATGGAAACTAAAGCATGGCTGCATTATTTGAGGCACTGAATTGCAAGAAGTCTGTGTAGATTCTCTTGCCAGTTCTGCCACCAGCTTCCTGGACAATCTGGGCATTTCCTCTGAATTCTCCACTCAGGTTGCAGATAGCCTAAGTGTGTGACATAACTCCTCCCTCATATTGTAACGTTCCCTTCTGGATCACAACAGGACTTGAGTGTGGTCTGCACCTCACAGAGCTACTGAAATAATAATGACGTGTGTGTGGCACTTAGGGACGCTGTTCAGGGGTGGCTGTGATGGGTTAATGATTGGACTTGATGATCTTAAAGGTCTTTTTCAGCCTAAATGATGCTATGGGTCTATGAAAACACTGCTTGACTACCTACTTGGCACTTCTCACACCAATAGATAGTGAACTTCTCAGGAAAGACTTAAATCACAGTTACTGGAATAAGTTATCATGTCATTTAGGTATCGTTCCTTTTAAAAAATTTACTGAAGAACATTTACTAGTGTGTGATGAAGTGTCATAAATATTTAAAACAAACCCACATGTGTAAGGGAGAAAGCAGATTCAGTTTTATGATGCAGCATGAAACAGATTTTTAGCTTTGGTTCCTGGCTAATTTGGGGAATACAATTCTCAGTGAGTGTCCGGCTTGGTACTGCAACTTGGAAAGAGTCGTCCCTGGTTTAAAGGGCAAAGATCTCAGCTCTGCAACTCTTCTTTACAGTAAATTATATTTATTCACAGGAGCAACCTCAAGGAGCCAGCTCAATGTTACTAGAAGCAAAAAAGGTGAGCAGGGGTGAGACAAAGTAGTTCTGAAGGCTCTACACCATTTGGTTCTGCATGTGGTGGATTCTCAGTTCTGACAAGTGAGTTCAGCTTGCAATGGGAACCTTTTGTACCTGTTTTGCACTGGTTCATATGACGGGCTGGTGTGCCAAGCAGCGTGACCTGGAACCTACAGAGCAACTGGCAAGGGGACACCCACTCTGTGCAGTTCTGCCTTGGCACAGAGTAAATGAACACTGAAAGAACATCTGGTGGATTGAAAGCACTGACGTGAGACCAGAACACAGACACACACGTATTGGACCAAAAATGCCCTGCTTTAGTTAATATACAGAAGAAAAATCTTTTATTCTTTGCATCAGTACTACTAAGGGTGGACTGTTACCATTTAATCCTCCCAGCCTCAGTGAAAGAAGGATTCCCTGTGTAATTGCTGAGCATGAGGGGTTCCCAGGAACTAATGCTTGGTCTAAACTCCATTCCCAGCTCCACCACAGGCTTCTTCTAAGTATCAGCAGCACACAGCTCAAGGACACAGAGCCCACTTTTCACTGCACCGACTTGAATTTACCACCCCAAGTGCAAACACTGAGGCTCAGCTCTGACGGAAACGAGCGTTTGCTCATTGGCACCGCTGTGTGTAAGCCATTATTTGGGTCAGGATGGGCTGGTGCCACGGACTGGCTGAACCCAGAGCCCCCTGCCCTGTTCTGCTCCCCACACCCATGGCTTGGTTCAAGCTTTGCTCTGCACGTGTGCAGCTGCCCACACCTCTGCAGCGTGGTGTAAAAACACACAGAATTTTTGTGGCAATGCGCAATGTAAGGGGTTGGCTCTCCAGACACAAAAATCAGCTCCCCGTGTACAGCTGACCAAGAAAACAGGAACCAAATTAGATCACCTCAGGCAGTCAGCTCCAAAGGGGTGTCAGGAGAATTCATTTCCACATTGTTTTTGTGGGATGTGTGACGGACTGAGTGAAATAAGTACCCAGATACAAGTCAATGTATAAAATGACATTCTGACTTTTAAAAGAGAAAACAAGAGAGTGTTTTTATACTGTCAACTGACAATGATTGTAGTCCCTGTGCTCTTTTCTCTCTTTTACACGAGACAAGAAACCATCCCACCAGCTCTCTGCAGCCACAATGAAATTTCAGTAGGAGGGAAAAAAAAAATCCCGTGATGCTGAGTCTAAAATATTGTTTTTTAAAAAGTTTAGTTCTTGTTTTGCAAAAACCTTGCTAAACCTTTGCTGGAATTGATCAGTTTGTTGGATGCAGAGCTAAAGCAGAAAGACATGCAGCAAAAAAAGCATTATCCACTTTGGACTACAGACAGGAAGAATTTGGCAATGCTTTAACAATTAAACAGATCAAGAGCGGTAATTTAATGGCCCAATCCAGAGAACCCACACTCATCAAATTGTCTAACTACATTGGAAAAATGTTCCAAGTCTTTCAGTGGATTACTCAGTAACTAGTCTGGTGGAAATGAGTTTTGAAACTGGTCTGCTTTGTTGCAAACACTTCACAAAGACAGAAGGAAAGTATGGGGAACCATGCTAATCCCTCAGTCAGGGAGGGATCTTCCTCTGGCTACACCCCACAAATGTCTGTTTCTAACTGTTCCTTTCTCACCATCCTAAATCCTTTGTGAACCCCTCCCACTAAGACAGCAATTCCAGAGTGTGTTGCAGGGCAATGAGAATTCTGTGTCCTTACAGCTGCTTTGTGTGTGTAGATCCAAAATGGTCCAGCTGTACTTTCAGCCAGAATTTAGTCTTCACATTCTTGGAACCAATTTTCAGTGGAAACTTGAAGTTTCCTCACTCCAAAACAGTGTTCACAAGAAGACATGAAAAAAAAAATCCAATTTACAGGGGATATAAATATATATAACTTGATCCAAGAGCTTTATTTTTTCTTAGTGTAATAAACTTGTCCTGACCACAATCAGTGAGAGGCCTGACTCCATGGGCCTCTCTGCATTGGGATTTCTGTGGGGCCAAGTTGCCGTCTCCTTTCCCCATACAGCATAGCAAATACAATGTAGGATAGTCACATCCAAAATATCATGTTTATGGAAATCAAATTGTCATAGCAACAGAAGAGGTCTTGCAAGTATTTTAAAAATAGCAAATTAACAAAACCAATTTATGAAATCCAAAATCCATTCTTTTATGAATGCTCTTGAACAGATACAACAAATGGTTTTTGACCTACAGAAGGCTTTCCTTTAATGCCATGATCTCACTTCACCATATTGGCATAGGAAATAGGTATGCATGCAAATAAATACATATTTTAAACTTAAACCAGTAAAACTATTTCAGCTGGACAGTGTCATACAAATGTGATCATTTCGCTTATTTCAGATAAAATATTTTCATAATAACATTATGATTCATACTTTGTGAAATTACTGAACTTTTTAACATAGTGAGCTTGTAACAGTGGCTCATTATAATCTATTTAGTAGTCTTCGACAAATCTCAGTTCTTCAAAGACTTATTAAGACTAACACTTAGTAAAAATGTACAAATACTTTTTTAAAACAACATTCTCATCTGGTCCAGTTTATTCTTTTCCCCCAACACAATCACAAGATTAATTTGACCATTTAGCCCTTCTGCATTCTTTACAAACTTATTTGTGTATTAACTAAAACAAAATCATTATCCACAATCTGAAAGCATTTTTCAGTTTTGTGTGGATATTCACCAATGCTTGTGACCAACTGAGGGTTCAGCCCAGATAAACAACAACCTGGTGAGAGGCTGGATAATGATCTGTCATGTTTAAATTCATGTTCCCAACGATGACCTTGGTCCCCTGCACAATTCCTTGTATAAGCATTATTTCTGAAGCTGGAAACGTGGTACAGGATGAACCCCTGCAGAGAATGCGATTAGGTTTCCAAGAGTTCCTCTACTGATTGTATTCACCATTTCCTCTGACAAAATTTGACCATAATCCACTCCAGGCATATCCTCTGGGTATGTTTACACTGGGATTTTTAATTTAAGTTAGTGTATTGCCCATCAGTTTTTATCAACCACCTCATTTATATTTACTGTATTTCATGGTCATATGCTCAAAGACACAGATGTCCATCATTTTGTCTAATATGACAGAGCTGTAAATTAGTTAGCAATGTATCCTCTTTTTTAAATTTAAAAGCTCAGTGTAATATTGCCATTCTCCAGTGCTGAAAAATGATGACTCAGGTTCTCCAAAACTGAGAATTTAAAAGAAACAAAAAGGCAATTCATTATTTCTTCACACAGCCTCCATTTTTTTTCTTTTGAGACAGGATCATTATGTTCAAATCCTGCTCCATAGCCATAAGAGTTGCATTTTTTTCTTTTCCTGAAAGCAAAGATTTTCATCTAATCAAGAGCGAGGGGGAACAAGGTTTTAAGGAAACACCAAATATTGGGTGAGTTGGAGTTGCATTGCTAGGCCTTTTGAGGAGCTGTCAAGTAGTTAGAGAAATTGTTTGGTCTCTTAACTCCTTTGGAATGGAAACACTGAGTTTCAACTGCCTTTATTACAAGGCCTATATTGCTGAAGGAAGGAGGGTTGAGAGCAGCTTCTAAGTGGTAAGATGGAGAGATAACAAACTGTGGGAATTAGTATTTTAAATCAAATATTCGTGTTCTGTCCACTTATTTTTTCCGTGACTCTACACAGAATAAAACCCAAGTTTATAACATCAGAAATCAACAAGTGAAATATAACTAGCTAGAATGGCATGTGATTTTTTTCTCAGGTTCATTATTTTCATTTTGGGCCTCCTTTGATAACATAAATGCTCAAAAACCCTGGGAAGGGGAAGAGGGATTAACTTCTTCCCTTAATGAAAAAAACTCCTTCTCTTCAGCAGACCCAGGGAAACTCAGATTTCACATTCCTGCAATCTCTAAAGCAAGGACAATGACGTGAACTTTTCTTTCTCCTGTGAGGCTGGGCCCTAAGCCTGTCAGTGTTTAAAAGCCATTTGAACAATGGCCTTAATAATATGTTTTAACTTGGATTTGGGCAGGCAGCTGGATAAGATGATAACTTTAGGTCCCTTCCAAATGAAATAATCTATTCTGTCTTTGACTAGCATCTTTGCACAGTGCTACAACCAAGTCTGCACACATCCACTGTGGTGCTGCAACTGTGTCACTTTAAAGCTGTAAAGTTCTACAATGAAGACAAGTCCTAAGACAGGAGAGAGAATGTTATGTCAGATTGACTTTATCTTATTACAAACCTTAGGACTATTTTAGAATCCCTTTACCATCCAATCATTTGTTTCTCTACAAAATTCAAAACTGGATAAAGGTTCTAAAACTCACCTTTGTGCCAGCCACCTCCACCTATGGGTGTGTTTGTGTTCAGGGTCCTGCACACAGGAGCCTGAGGAACCTGGTTTCTTCTTCCTGGTCCTCCCTTTATGATCCTGAACAGCTACAGAAACTCCCAATGTTCTTTTCATGGTGGAGAGATTAAATGGCAGCGAGCTGCTGCTGACAATGGTACTTTATCAGGCTTTGTAAATCTCTCCAACACCCACTGATTCAGAGCAGGAGAAAATTCACTTCCTGCTATCCAGACTAGGAAAAATTCACCTGTCAAAAGCACTCTCCTCATCCAAGTTACTTTTACCTTCAAATCCTTTTACTCATTTTCTCCCTTTCTGCAAGAAGTTCCAGTTCTTTTGCCTTCTCACTGAATCTCTGCAAATGTACTTTTCTCCTTCTGGACTTGATTCTCTGTTTCTCTCCACGTCACACCCTTCGTCTGGAACAGCTTTCAAGCCACCTTAAAATTCAGCTGGTTTACTTGGCCATTTCACAGCTCTTCTCTGCTGTCTGCTCCCACCTTCACTCTTAATCTTCAAGTACATCTGTCCAAACCGCATTAAATGACAAACAAGATTACAAGATGCTGAGCAAACCCAGTCTCCATATGTGTTCATTAAGTAATGAATATCTCCACAGAGCTGCTTCAGCAAGAGGAGTGAACAAAAACCACTGACCAAAAACATCCCTGCCACTTCTTTTGTCATCTATTTTGGTGGAAACAGAAGGCATGAGGGAGGCTGAGAAACTTGCCTGCATTTTAGCTGGTCTGGCACTGACAGCAATTCAAAGGCTGCAGCGCTGGGTTAGTGCACAGCTTGACAGCGAAATGAACCAAAAAGTCATTTTAAATGCAAGTAGAGCTCAAGAGCTGACTTTTACCCACTGTAACAAGGGAAGAGCAAAAACTAACCAAAGCACACAAACAGTTCTAAGTATTTGGACTGTGACTGGAGGCAGTGGTCACAAACAAGGCACTGGAGTGTGTGCCCATAGCTTTTGCTGTGTGTGCCCACACCTGCGTTTGTAAAGCAAGGGTTGCAGGAGGAGGGTGAGTACAACTGCATGTACGTGTGTGAGCATCATGGCTGGGCAGACAAACTCAAGGAAGGAATTCAGTGTTATATACAGGAAGGGGAGGAAGAGGAATATATTAAGTACTCAGGCAAGTATGGGCAAAGCAGAAAGCAGCTTTCTGCCTAAAATACAGCAAGGCGTGCCATTCAGCACTGGATTAAACAGAAGGGCCACATCAGGTCTCTCAGCAGATAAAATACCTTTCTTTTCTTTTTTTTCTGATCAGATACACTGGCTGGCGTTGTCTCAACAAGAAGCTACAAAGTTGAAATACTTTGGCATTTATTCAGACCACTAATTATATGTGAACTTCTTTTGAGCTTTCCAAGACTGTTTGTCATGCTAGGTGGTCCAGACACTTCCTGGCACAAAAATATTCCAGACTACCCAGTGGTGGTAAGACTGTCCAATGACTGTTCAATGCCATCAGCCAAGTAAGTTGTATAATACAATTCGACTTCTCACTTAACTCTCTGTTATGAAAACAAAAGAAGATAAAAGAGGAAGTTAATGGTCTTCTACATACTGAAAAGAACAAAGACCTACAGGTGCAGAGACCTGCAGCTGTTCTTGTGCCCAACTTTACCTCACTGTGAGGACCATCTACAGCTGATACCACTGGTACCAGTAATGGAGCAGTAACCTGGATGCACACTTTTTATTGCAGCTCTCATTTCCCACCTTGCACAAGCACAAGAACAAATCACCATAAAGAACTTCTTGACCTTTTCAGTGGAAAATACAAAACCTGACAGAGTGAAGTCTACTGGCAATAGGTTTGCTTTGTTTCATTATGTTCCCATGAACAAATTGCTTGTTTCTGCAGACTACCAGCATCACAGGCTGAAAGAAGGCAATGTTAGCTAAAATACTGCAGCAGTAAAGCTTACAAACACAAATTCACACAAACACTCGAGAAAACCTTTGTTTTCCACAAATGAGCTCGTAAACCACACAGATTCATTGGTTTGTATGTCTAAAAGAAAAATAAAATATTAAAAAGGATCATAAATACCAAAGGGAGTTTGAGATTTTAATGCACATGTCTGAAAGCTTAATTTTCTTTTTTGCACTGTTTGCCCTACTGTAGATAAGAAAATGTGTTTTTTTCTTGAAATTCTTTGTTTCAATAATGAAGGCAATGGATGTTTGCTTGAGGCATCTATTTACCATTCCAACTACAAAAATAAAATGAGTATTGGTAATTTTATGCAGATCTTATCCCTTCAGCTTTCTTGAGTGTCGTATTCTGTACTTCTATTCAGCTCTTTGGAGAGCTCGCGCTGCTCAGGAGAGCCATGGTTTCTAGTGAGAAGATGCTTGGCTTCTATAAATCAAATATTAAAGCCACATTCACACCACTGAAGGTACAGTGCTTGAACTCCGTCAAGGCTGAATTAACAGATGGCAGGAGACTCGTGATACGGAGCTGACACGCCCAGGAGCAGGAGAGCTGCACTGTGGAACCGTGGAGGAAAAACGCTCAGTGGGCTGGGAATCACCCCTTCTTTCTGTAGCTGCTGTGAGAGGCTGTCACTCCTGAACTCCTCCACGGGCTGTTTCGTGGCACATGGGTAGCTGCTCTCCTATCCTGCACTAACATAATTTTATGCTACGTATTCCAATTACTCCCTGCATAAAAATAGTGTAATGCAGGCTGTGATCCAAAAGTCCACCCCCTTCCTGACAGGAGGGATTAATCTTGGAGAATACCTCAGATTTTCAGATAATTTCACTCACTTCTCACATTTCCCTCAAGTTCCCCCCCTTCATTTACCCCCTCCCACACACGTGATGTCGAAAGAAGGAAGAGCAGAGAGGAAGGAGGGCAAGATTCCTATGCATCAGCTCCGGGAATGACAGGGAGCCAGATCTTCTCCCACGCCGACTGGCACACGGCAGCTCCAAGAGAACACAGTCTGCCAGCTAAAGGGCACGGCCAGCCCGTCTCTCATTTGCCATCTGCAGCGCGTACGGGCTGGAGGTGCACGCCACTAATTCTGCGGGAACGGGAAATCTGGGTACACCTCTATCTCTGCTGACAGCATCATCTTCCACTCTCCAGAGCTCATCACCAGGATGAGGATTTGGCCGTGATGCCTCAGAGCCTGCTCCAGAAACCCAAAGCCAGACCAGGTGTTGCAATGCCTGTGGCAGAGCTGGAGCACTGGTAGCCAAGGCACGATGGCTTTTGCCACAGCACCCACTGACTCCTCCCTCTTCTTCCTCTCCTTCTGCCTCCTCTTTTTATGAACCTGAGCTTGGGACACCTTCATTACAGCTCAGCCCTACTGCCCGGTTAGACACAGATGAGACAGACTGCGTTGGACCATGGAAAACTGATTCAGAACATTTCCAAGGGGTTGCGCCTGTCAGCGAATGGAAGGAATGTGTCATGTCAATGCTATTCGGCAAAACAGATTACAAGTAGATGGGCTAATCAAGATTTTTTTACACTGCATTTGGTCTGAATTTTGATTTTTGGCAAGGCAAAAGTTAACGTATCCCCTTGGTATGAAAAAATGCCTATGAACTACATCATTTGTAACATGTACAGAAAGGGTAGTTAAAACCCAGTTTACAATGCATCTTAAGACCTGCAGTTCTGGGTTATTACATAAAACACTGAAAATTAACCAACTGAAAAAAATAAACTGACTGTAAACAAAGAGAAAGTGTTACTTTTCCTGTCCAAATAGAGTACTACTGCAAAACATAATTAGCACAAAGGAAAAATAAACCAGATATTTAAAATTCTCAGATTTCACCCTCACAAGGGACTTCCGTAACACAGGAAAGGTAATTTAACTAAAAAAGTAGAGGCTTTCAGATGCTGAGAGACTGTCCAAGGATTTGGTAGCCTGCATCAGAGTGCAATTTCTATTTGGATATCACTGGTCTGAGGCAGCAGGCACTAAGGAAAACCTCAAATGCACCAGTCTCCAAGCAGTGAAAAACTTGATTTATTCAATGTTGCCCGTTTTCTTGTCTACTCTGGTGGTTTCTGACCCTTCTTTGAAATTGCACTGCAGAGTCTACACATGAATGACAATTACATGCAAAACAGATGAGGGATGAATTTAGGCACTGAGAAATAGAGGGCTTCCATTAACACCTAAACACAGTCACAACTCTCCAACTAAGCAGGCAGAAATATACAGCAAGCCTGTGAAACACCAATTTAACGTGTTATAAATCTGGACTACAAGAATTGATGAGAATTTTGCCATTTACTTCGCAGGGAACAGGCTCACATCTTTGATGTGAACACTTCACACCACTGCAAATCTTATCTATTTTACAAGTGTTGCTCAGCTCATTGAGGTGGCTGAACTGCAACTATGACACAAAATCTCTTTTTACCTTGAATATTCCTGCCAGTAGATTCGTGCTCCTCCTGTTTCCCCTCGTGTGTGGGCTATGTGTGATATATGACAGGAGATTGTAAATAGCTGTATTCTAGTCAGGTGTATCATCTCAGAATAAGTTTTCTCTCAAAATGCATATGATATCAGCAGCTACATTAACAGAATGGTTCATTTATGTACAAACAAAGTGCCATGCATTACATAGAGAGCTTGGGATGCATCTCCAAAACCCTGCATTTCACCAGTCTGTGGGGATGCCACAGGGAAGGATTTCTTTTCATTTGTAGTTTGTTTGTTTTGCTACTTTTGCAACAGGGTACCAGGAGAAACAACGGGACAGCCAGCCAGATCGTACCGCTGAAATCGGCACATCAAAGGGAAAATAAGTTTTAAAAAATCTCCACCTATTAAAAAAACCCTCCAAAATAAAACCGTTTTGTGCTGGTCCAGCCTGTCAGTGGTTACACAACCAACATGGCTGCATAGTCCAGATTCAACTCCCAAGCTTTCAACCAGCATAGACTAGGAGCCCTGAACACTGACCTTTAGGAAGGAAGCGCTATCTGCTGTCCTTCTTTAGGCACCTTCTGTGCAAGGGAAGGCACAACACTGGCTACCCCAGGCACACCCACAGCAGCAGCAGCAGCAGCCAATGAAGAACTCCAGGCACAGAACCACACCTCAAGGCAATTTCAGTGTGAGGATGGCTTGTGGGGGTGTGTCCTAGCAGGATGAAGGGAGAACACTGGGGGTTTTCAAGTGCGCTGTGCAAAGCAGCGCAGTGTGGAGTGTCAGATCATTCGGGTGAGGAAAAGGGCATGGTAAAGTCAGGCTTTTTTCCTATATGTCTGCAGTGAAGACGTGGTGTCTTCAATGCCAACAAAAAACAACATTCACTTTGAAAACTCTGGTTTCGAACTTCTCTCTCTGAGGCAGGAAACTTAGCCCCAGGAAACCTAAAGCCCCATGACAGCACTCAGCTCCAGAGTTTGTCTTTGATTCATCACTCCAGGTTCTTCAAGTGGCTGCACACAAGGGATGTGCAAACAACACACCCGAGCACAAGGCATTGCATCTGGAAGCACATATACCAGTCCTTCCACAGGCAAATTCAGAGGTATTTCAAAAGGTGCAAGTTTTCCTCTGGAATACATCCACAGGTTCAGAGCAAGCACTCTGGAATAGCAATGGCTTGTACATGTTGCACACACTATATCATCCACACTTAGGTAGTACTTTACTCAGGAGAACTTTAAACACTTCAGATTTGCTAAAGAATTAAGCTACCTGAAACACATCAAGTAATTAAAAGCAGGCAGTAGCTCTTTAAAAGCAGGGCTAGGTGGAAGATACTCCCATATCACAAGGAAGGCTTCTGCACTGGCCACAGTAGCAGAAACAGCAGCCAGAGATGGACTATGCAAGACTTGAGGTATGGGTTAATGAGTTACGGATTATTTTGTCTGGGTTTGTTTTTGTTTCTTTATTAATGTGGTTACTCTGCTTTCAGTTAGAATAATTGTATTTAACCTCGTGTTCCAGGGGCTTTTGTAGCGTTCAAACTCTAGGCTCCTGTTGCAATAAGCAACTCCTAATTAAAGAGGAGGAAAGCGAAATACAGAAAGGATGCAGTCACATATTACAGATGTGTTACCTGAGCTCACTAGCGACTTCGTATTGAGAAACTCTGAATCTCCAGTTTCTCTGGACACTGGCTCTAACATCTTCCAGGGGTCTCCTTAGAAAACCCGGCACGGTGGGCTCTGAAAGCTCGCCTTAGATAGCGAGTGATGTGGTCAGTGTAAGCCGTGATGCTCTAAAATCACTAAATCACGGTTCGCGAGAGCCCGAAGAGCAGAATCTCTTGTGAGCCGTGCGATCCCCGCCCGGTGAGAACGGAGGGGTCGGAAGGCGCGGGGGATGTTCTGTCCCCGGGGCGGGGACCAGCCCTGCCCCGCGGAGCGACGGAGCAGTGTCGGGCCGGTGCCCCAGCCTCGGTCCCCGCTGCCGTGCGAGGGAAACGCGACCTTCGCGCGCTCCGCCCAGGCGCTGCTCCGCGCCTCCCCGGGGAACCCGCAGGGCGCTGCCCCGACCCCGACGCGAAACTTTCCGCCGGGGCGAAGGGGCTCCTGCCTCCCTCCTTTCCTCCATCCCTCTCCGCGGTGCCGTCGGGGAAAGTTGCCGCCGCGGCGGGGTCCGGTGGCCCCGCCGGGGCGAAGCAGCCGCAGGTCGGGAGAGGGACCCCGCGCTCCGGCCGCCCTCCGTCCCTCCCTCCCTCCCGCAGCATCCTTACCCAGCCCCGGCACGAAGGTGTTGAGGAAGAGGCAGATGACGGCCACGGGGAACGGCATGTAGGGGATGGCGGCGCGCAGGGGGCCCTTCTTCTCCCGGACCTGCACCACCACCCCGCTGGAAGGGGCCGTGCCGCCCCGGCCGGGCTCCGCGGCCGCCGCGCTCTCGCNCCCGCCCCTCGCGGGGCTGGATCCCGCCTGCATCCCGGCTGGAGCCCGAGACCCTCGCCTGCCGCGCCGCTGTCCGGAGCGCTGCCGAGCCGTGCGCCCCGAGCCGGGCTGCAGCTCACCCCGTCCCGCCCGGAGAGACAGGGCAAGGCGCTGTCCCCTTCCCCCGCTGGAATGCGGGAAAGGCAGCTCCATAGGAGGGAGCGCAGAAGCGATGGAAGATCATGCCCTGTGCGCCCTTAAAAGTAGAAGGTGTAAGGAAAGGTGTAAATTAAACCCACACGCGTTTATTGTTTGAAAAATCCGTGCGGTAAGGGGGAAAAGGGAGGAGAGCCACAAGAATTGGAAGGCAAAGAAAAATATGTCCCTGTAGAGCTAATCTCAGTTTGGGACAGTGTGGGAATGTATCTTCATTCCTCGGTGCCAAGAGCCGAAACATGGCTTTGTAGGGCTGATAATCATTGTTCAGCACGGAATTCAGTGGGTGTAATGGAAACAAAACTTGAGCGTATCTAGGTAAAAAAAGATAATAATTGTCGCTGCAGATGAGATTCAGCAGAGAAAACGGGAAATATTAAAGGCATTAATCCTGATATAAAATGTAAGTGTGACACATATATAGGATCTGCATGAGAGAGAGCATAGTCTGTGTCTTGTTGTGCATTTTGAAGCTGTGTTTTTGGCGAGGAATTTCTGCTAGGGATTTAAATTCCAAGAGAAACCTTGAACTGCTTTATTTATGCCACTTGAATACCACCTGACAAATGCGTTATTCAACAGTTTAACTGATTAGAGTACAAATTAGCACAATGAAAAAGTCGGGTAAACTAAAAGACAGAAATACAGAATCTTCTTCCTAGATTACATTATTTTATTTTTCTACTAACTGGGCTTGAAACCACAAAAACACAGGCAACTCGTGTAAAATCTCTCATCTTTAACAATGGATTTTCTTTGCTTATCTTCTTATTTGCTATTTTCTTATCTCCTCATTTTCTTTGCTTATTTTTTGGCTTATCTTCGGAGTGCATTTCATCAAAAAAATCTTCTGACTTTTTTAAATTAAGCACATTGGACTTTTTTGTTTAAGCACAAAGTTTAGACACGTTTCTGAAACATATTAACCAATCTGGCTTTTTTTGTTTTGTTTTTTTAATGGTGACATTTATTTCTATTGAAATAGTTCATGATAGCCTAGACCCCGTATTGCCTAGACACAAAGCTATTGGAGAGCTGTACCTTTCTCTTGGAAAGATCTGATGTAACTGATACGGACTCTGTCTTTCTCTGCTGGTTGATCAATCCACAGTCAGATGAGGAACCCTTATGGTATGAATATGGATTAATTAGAGTCTGTACAAAGTAGAATCCAAGTTGGAACACTATCAATAACTTGCAGTGACATAATTCTCTATAGGATCTGGAATTTGTGTTTGGGTGAGCCCACATTATCTACAGCAAAAGCAAGCAAAAGGCCATTGTGAGAGTAGCCCAAATAGAAAACAAGAGGCGAAGATTAATGAAAACAATATTTTGTCAGAAATACTTAATAACAAGTTGGCTTCTATAGAACATTTCGTTGGAATATGACAAAGCGGGTGACAAATGTGAGTTAACTCATTTACTTCTCCAAGATTTGCTGGCAATATGTAAGGCTTCCTCTACCCACTATTAAAATGCCACTGCTCCCAGACTGAGCTGCATCATTTATTCTGCGCTGCCGGTGCTCGTGGAAGTTCTTGGGCGCCTCGAGGAGAAGTTATGACTGCCTCCCAAGTATATTAAGGATACCAGCATGTAACAAGTTGTGACATTTCCAAGCTTTTCTAAACAAGAGGATTGGTGGCAACATTACTCTGCTGAGACTGCTCCTCATTCCCCAGGCAGTGCGTGACAGCCATGCAGAGCATCTTGTGCTGAGCACCCGCGCACTGCGTGCTGCACTCTGGCTGAGCAGGCAGGAGTCTGCTTAAACCAGGAAAGGCAGGGATCCATGGAAAGGTATGCTGGGACCCAAGTAAGGAAACGTGGCTCAGTGCTGAATTTTTTTTTTAAATGAAAATAAGGTTATCGTTTATAAAAAGCAGTGATATTTGTGTGTACTGAGAATACTCAGATTTCTTCAGATTTGATCTTTTAAAATGTTCATTTCGCTTCTCAACATGAAAACAGCTCACAGAATTTATATATATATGCAAAAATAACACTATTCTTCTGCAGCTGAGACAAAAAATGGTTTTAAAAAACCAACAAACCCAATCTGAATGCAAAGTGGTGTTTCATACCGTAGAACTCCCCTGGCAGACCAGTGTAGCATCAGTATATTGACACGCAGTGCTGGGGACACATTTTTCTCCAGCCTTCTCTCTGGAGAAATGCTGTGGGATGCGAGCCCTGCAAAGCTGAAGACAAATGGTGCTGCTGTGGCAAGGGCAGGCACACAGGAAGATGAGATACCTTGATCTCCTGGATGTCAGCTGAAAGAGTAGGTGGTGCTGGCCCAGGTGGCAACAAGGATCTCCTGCAGATGGCTGGGCCTTCCATACTCTTATAGTCCATAAAACCAGAGAAGTCTGGTCTCTGAGTTCCTCTGGTCTTGCAGACTACCTGTAGTTGTCTGTTCCTTGATAAGCAGGTATGCACAGAGAACCTGTGTGTGAAACAGCCTTTGTCTTGCTGACAAGACTTTAGCTGGACCTTCTGACTGACAGTGGTGGCCTTATTGCCAAGGATTTGTAGTGAGTTACACTGCATGTGGATAGTGCTGTGGGAAGGAAATGCTGATCAGTATCCTGAGTTTCATACCCATCAGACCTGAGGAACTCCAACATGTGGCTCGGGGCCGCCAAACACCCAGTCAGACGAGGCCAATATCCTACCTGAGAGCAGGAGAAGAGATTTGTTATGGTCACTAGCTGACTTTCAAGGAGCTGTCACAGGAGATCTTATGATGGGAGTTTTCCCTTTGTTTTCCACAGAGTCTAAATAATAAGCTGTATTTCAAACATTTTGCAGGTAGGGACATTTTGAGTTGTGCACTAAATGATGAGGGAAGTGTTGTCAGGCCAAAGGGAACGTAAGATCAGATAGTTGCATTAGTTTACCCTGCAGTTGTAGAATGACCTTTTCTTCTTCCCCTGCTTCTCCCAGTATTTGAGTTGTTCTTATGGAGAACAAGTTCCATGGAGAATTAGAAATCCTGAAAAAGGAAAGGATGGTGCCTCTCTGTTACAGTGCTCTGAGGACTAGGCACACCACAGTCTGCCTCTGACTTTGGAAAGGGAGAAAAAACCTCCTGCAAACTGAATGAATACCAGTGACATAGCTACAGAAACCAGGGGTTCATCTGTTTTAAATACACCCCACTCCTGAGCTTGGGTTCTTTCCAAAGCTCTCTTGAGTATCTTACAAGTATGTTAAGAGATACAAAAACAGATGCAAACACAAATCATTAGAAGTGTTATTAACAAAGACAATAAGGAACCAAGCAGAGCTGCTGCTCACTAACAATCCCTGAGGGACAGGAGGAGCCCTGCAGTCTGCACTCCAGAGCACCAGTGTAAATCCAGCATGGCTCCACACACCCTGACTGAAAGCAGAGTTTGGCTCAAGGAGCACAGCTCTCCTAACAGAAAAGATCAATTCATTTCATTCATGTGCAGGAGGTTCGAGTTATGTCTGCCACTGGAAAATCCATTGTACCAGCTGAAATTGGGGCTGTCAGAGCCCTATGTCCTCACAGAGACCAAGGTACCTCTGTGCAGAGGAATGACTTATTGAAGTGCCACTTGTGGCTTATGTTAGAGCAGTGTCTTGGGACTCTCATGACACTGAGACCTCATAAATTGCTTTTGTCTGACAAGTGTCAGACAGTCACATGAGGCTGGGTTTGTGACTCAGTGAGCTTTTCGTGGTGCAAATGTCACTTGTTGCTGACACACTGCATGGGTATATCCTGCACACACAAGACTTCCCACTAGTTAAAAAAAAAAAAAAGCATTCTTTGTGTCCAATCTGGTGGAAATCCTGCATTGATTCCACTGGGAACAAGAGTAGCTTCATATTTGTTAATTCATCTTCTGTTACACGAGTGTCAAAACAACAGGAAATCTTAGTTTCCATAAATTTCTGCTAGCTTAAGACTTTTAATAGTGGCCTTTGCAGCTGTGTCCTGCTAGGTCTTGAAAACATGTGATGCTACCAAAATCACCATGAAATGCTTAGGACTCCAGGACAAATCTGTTCCCCTGGCTCCTGCCTTCCTTTCCAGGCTTCAGTTAAAGCATCCCTTCATCCTTACAGCCTGTGCATAATGAATTGCAGTAATTTGTGGGAAACATGAGGATCTTGTCACAACACCTCTTCATGTTTTAGTGCATGTAGCTGGTTTTCTTTCTTCTCAACTTGGTGTTCATGCACTTTTTCTTCCTCCAAACAGCTTTGGACTGTTATGTATTGCCCCATGTGTCTCTGCCAGGCTCTGTAACCTCTCCTAAACTCACCCAATGGGAACTGTGTAGCTCAGAGAGAGAAAGTCCACAGTAAGTAAATTCTCCCAATAGACAAACCGGGAGAATAGTCAGGAAAATCTGTACTTATCATGACAATGACAAGATAGGTGAGGAAAGAGGACAGGCATTACAGAAACATTCTGGACAGGCATAAAGCAGTTCTGCAAGCACAAACATTCCCTTGCCCTGTTTTGAGTCATTCATGCTTGCCCTAAAAGTAGACCAGATACCCCAGTCCCTAGCTTCCGTGTTCCTGAATTTGGAGTTTTCCAAGAAATGTGAGATATGAAAGAAAATCTGGAGCTCAATCTATTGACCATTGCATCACAGCTTTGGGTTTGGGTCTGTCTCCAGTTCAGTTGTGAGTTGCTGTTTCAAGAGTAGCATGGCTTAAGCTTAATGTCAGTCTTCATCTATCCAAATGGTCTGGCAACACCTCTGGAATGATCTTTAGAGATTCAGAGAGAGATTTAGAGATTTTAGAGATTATTTACCTGTGACTGTTATGGGTTAACAAAGATATTAACCTGTACTGAAACCTTCAATAGTGTCAGGCAGCTGCATCATGTAAGATAAAGAAAGCAACCTGACTAGAGTCAATTTCTACCCTGCTTGTCCAATGGAAATCCTTTGCTCTGAATTGTACCCTCTTGATAATTTTCTGCCACTGAAATAATGTTCTTTGTCTTAATCTTTCTTTTGTTCTTCCCTATCATTAAGTCTTTTGGGTGGGAATGGACACAAATGACAAAATTTAGAGGGAGGTCTTAATTTACCTTCAAACACAAAAATCTGTAAGAAAGAAAAGGAGGTCCTTGCTCTATTAATTCTCTTCTACCTGTATTTTTTCCCCTTGTTTCTTTTCTGTTATTGAAACAAACATACTTATGGAAAACATCAGGAAGGCTATAAACACATCAGGAACACTATAAACACCAGCTGCCAGTGTCACAGGTGGTGATCTTGTGGCACTGGCCATTTGTTTAGTTGCCAATTAATTTTTAACAATCTTGAATGTCTCTATCTTCATTTGAACTTATGGAGATTCTCTTTTACTATTGAAAAGTTCCTTTTTCTTCTTTTTCTTGATGTAACGCCATTACCCCTTTTTACAGCACCTTTCTCTGTGAAACTTTCTACCTTTCAACATAGCATAATGCTTTGTTATTGATTTAGCATTCTGTGCTCTTCCATCATGTTCTTTGAACAATCCTCCCCAGCATGAACTAATTATTGATCACAGGCATTACGTGATGCTCCTAGGCACTCACTTTTTGTAAGTGTGGGCAGTACAAAGTTTCTAGGTGTTAACTCTTGTGACATTTAGTATTCTGGATTATTCAGTCATCTTACACCATGGTTCAGTAGATCAGATGCTGTGCTCAGAAATGCCCAAGGCTTTCTGGCTTAAACTGTTTGTATTTTCCAAGTTTATTCCTACACCTCACAAAACAGTCTACTTTTCATCCCTCTTCTTTTCTACTGAGAGGAATGTCCTTGCCATACCCAGTGTCTCCACATGCTGGTCCATTTTTCTCTTTCAGCCTTGTCCTGTAGTTTCTGGTACCAGCCTTATTCCAACACTGCCAAATTGCTGCTGAAGGCCAAGATGAGACCCTGTTCCTTCAAGAACTTTTAACCTCACTCAAAAAATCCAGTTTTCTTAACACAGGTATGTAAGTTCTGTGTTGCAGCTGGTGGAGAGGCAGATTCTTCAATCTTCCAGGAATGATCAAGTCTACTTAAGCTGAGCATTTGCTTCTATGGTTAAGTTTAGAGGAAACCTGTAGGAAAAATTAGGTACCTTCATCCATTTGGTATCCCTTCTGCTTTTGTGTTTTGCCAGAGACTATTATTTAAAAGCTGAATACTGTTACCACCATGCTCTGGTCATGGCTACTCTGAGGGACATAGGAAGGACTCAAAACCCTAAAGTAAATCACAGCAGAACTGCAGGTGAGAGGTATCAGAATTCATAGAGGAGCACTAATGAGCAGCAGCAGGCAACTGAAATTATGTGACAGGGAAATAATTTTTCTGTGCAGTGAAGCACCTTTAAATGTAGGCGCCTGAAAGATTAAACAATCCTGAAAGGTAAGTGGGTATGGATTACTGAGTGGATTTAGTGGCTTTAGGATGTCTGAGTTACAACTTAAGGCAGTGTTTGGACAGATGAGATTCCCTTCATTTTACACTTGGATTGGCCCCCTTAAGGTCATTCTTGGATGTGTTTTCTAGTATGAGTGTGAGATGAGATGGGAGCTTTTTGCACACAGTCTGTTTCTCTCAGATTAAGTCTGAGGGAGGGAAATGATGTTCTGTGGCTTGAGAAGCACAGCAGTCTATCAGGTACACTACAGCAAAGCTGTCACACTCTGCCTTAAATGAAATTGCTCCTTAGATCAAATTTTTTGCCTGTTACATAGTACTTTTTCCTTCTCAATAAAAGCTAGTTCAGACAGGATTAAATGTTATGTATTGTAAGACAGCCTTTTCAGAAAGCTGTGAAATAGAGAAGCATATGCTGCTCCCCTTTCTTGGGATTTGCCTGAATTGTGATGCTGACAGAGGCTGGTTTGCCAGAACACATGAATTTTCATCCTGGAGAAAGGTACCCATCTATTTGACAGCTGTGAGGAATCAAATTTACCAACACAGGAACAGTGGAAACAAGTTCTCTTCCTTGTACTGTTCTAACCCTTATCTGGAGGGACCAATAATAAAAATTATTTAAAGGTCCCGAAGTGTGAGTCATTCAGTCTTTGTTTCCCTGCTGCAGTTGCCCATAACTCTGTAGTCTCAGTTGGATGGAAATCAGCAGCTACTGTGACACAGGTCACATCAGATGAGGTGTAAGCCATAGCACTGCTGGATAGCTCAGGGGTTTCCAGCGGGATGGGGAGTTTAATCCATGGAATATAAAACGTTTTATAAATATAAAGCATGGCTGTGTGGGCTCTGGTCCATGTTGAAGGTTTTGTTCAGCCCTTTGTGGGACAGCAGTAGGTCTCTGGTCTGTTCCAAGGTGTGGTTATCCTCACCAGGAGTTTAATAGTTTCAGGCTGACTTGCTGAGAACAGATGAAGGGTTTTGCCTGAGGAATGCTTTCTTGAGATCACTGATGGTCTGTGAAATATAAGAATTTCAGGGGATTTTTATGATATAACCAGTGGGGGTGGGACTCAGTGAGAGGGCATCCTGTGATCCAAAGGGGAGGCCTTTTGTTATGTTCAGGAGGGAGAAGTTTTAGATATTGCACTGTCAAGTATTCATTGCAACATGAACTTTCTCTGCTGCCAATTCTTTCTCTCTCTTATGAGCAAGTAGGGGACTTAATTTTCAGAGACTGTACTTGCTCGTTTTGCAAATGCTGCACTGACATACAACAGATTGGAGCAATGTTCTATAGCTATTAGGAATTAAAATAGGAGAAAAATGGTATTTTTAAGCTTGTTCAGCAAAAGAAGAAATTTCAAATCTTCACTTGAAGCTTAATGCACCCAATTAATGTTGGCAAGAGTTGTGAACGTAAAAGTGAAGGTTGTCATAATCAGGAAGGCAATAATGACAGAAGCTGCTGCTCAGGCAATGGCAGCTGACATTAGGAGCATGCAGAGGGTCTGAAAGTCCTGTTGTAAGTGGACTCAAGCAAGGACATGTGGGAACCAAGGCTGGTTCATTTGTTTTAGCAATGCATCCAGCTGCGAAAGACTTCTTGTGCTATCAATGCTCTATCAGTCTATACCACCGCCTGCTAAGCTATATTTATTTTCTTCCTGAGATCCATCTACTTCTTTTTTATTTCTCCTGCCAGAGCTAGAAGATTACTTTAAATTGCTTTTTGGCATGGAAAAACACCTGCTTAAATTCCTTTTAATCTAGAATGGGATTAACGTTGCATTTGCTGATCTTGTGAGTTACTCTCGCCCACGGGAAGCCTATACCTGGTACATTGATTTAAAGAGATGAGTCAGGTGCAATGGGGACTGGGCAGGAAGTATTCCCTAAACCCTGAAAGGGGTGTTTATGGTGGAAATTATTTCATTTCTGGATTTTTTTAGGCAAAAAGGGGTAGCAGCTAGATAGATGCTGATAGAAGACTGTGGTGAGCACAGGGAAAGACTACCATAACTGCTTTTAGTTTTCAAAGGCTGAGGGAGAGAGGACAGCCTGCAGTTTTCTACCCTTGAATAAAACTGCCTAATTTAATCTGAACCACTTTATTTCAGGGGGACTGCAGTTTTCAGTGGTGCTTTCCATCCCCAAATGATTTTCTGTGCTAGAGAAGGCCTAGGGGTCTTCACTGAGGAAATATGCACTGGGCTCTGTGTCACAAATAGCTGGCAAAAATTTCACCGCAGTGTCTGGTTCTCCTGGGCTCTATAGGAATGCTAGCTGAGGCAGCTGGAATATTTATTAGTGGTATGGTTGTAGGGAACTGTCCAGTCATGTCACCAGAGACTGAGAGATTCAATTACATGATCTCACCCTGAGTGTTCTAGTGCCTTATCTGCGAGACCAGTGCACATTGCTCTTGGGAAACCCTTACTCTGGCTGCTTGGGAAACTTTGCCCCAGTGTGCTTCTGTGTTGAACAGACTGCTCTGTTAGATTTCACTGCATTTAAAAGGGCATTTCAAATGTCCAATTAAACTGGAAAATCCATGCTCAACAGATTTAAGTATGATTCTCCATTTAGTCATTATCGTTAATGAAGTCATAGTTTCCTGAGTTGTTCCTGTGTGTCCTTAATTAACACCTCTGTTCTGTGTCCACCCCCTCACTGTGGAAGTGAAGCTGGGGGGTTTTTCCTGGTTTTTGGATCCCTCATAGACCTCAATGTGCACTAGCACCTCTCCAGCCCACCAGGTCCTGTTCACTTCAGGTCTCTTTGGTATTTTTTTAGCACTCTTGTCCCAGAGACAGTGTCCACATCCTTCTCACTCAACAACACCACAAAGTGCTGTGGACAGCAGCTTTCCCCAAGGGCGTGTTCTGCCTTTTCAGATGGACACCTTGCAAGGGGCTGCAACTCTGTGAAATTTTTCCCTATGAGAAGCTGTATTCTCAGGAGTTTTACCTTCCTGTAGCACACTCAGCATGGCCTTTTACTGAGCTCAGGCAGGGCTTATTTCACTCAGCTGTCCATGTGAAAGTGGCAGGGGTGAAGCATGATGGACCTCACTCCTTTGAGTCATATGTGGCTGTATTTTTTTTGTATTTTTAGTTTTGGGTTTTTTCGGGTTTTTTTTGTTTTTAGTTAATTGCTTGATTTTTTTCGAGACAGATCCCATCTGGCCCTGATGTTTTGTCAGCTTTGTGACATTCTAAAAAATTTTATAACTATTTCTGGCATTATCTCAATTTCTGACTATTCCTGCTTTCTTCCCAAAAATGTATGGCTGTTCTTGGCATCTTCTCCACATTCCCCATTCCTTATAAACATTGCACAGAAAACTTATTTTATCCATGTCTGCTTCTTCTGTATGTAGTTTACCTTCCTACTCTGCTGAGGAGCTGTCCCCTCAAACATACCAAGTTCTCAGCTATCTGTAATTCTTCTTTGTCAGAGGGAGCAGTAGTTCTGTCAGCCTCTACTTGCTGCTTTGCCCATCAGCTTCCTGTACACTTCTGATTTTTGTCTCTCATTAGAGGTTTCTGCTCACCTCCGGTAGTCTGCCTGGGATTTTGATCCCAAATTGCCTTCCAGCACACAGAAAAGGAATACTTGTGATTGTAAGCTTTGCAGTAGGCTGCAGAAATCAGGTAATATTCCAGCTGAAACCTAATGGAGCTGGTTCTTTTTTCTTTTCAAAACAGATTGATTTAACACCAGCAATCCTTAAAATCACTTTCAAATTATCTAAGTGTGGAAAACATGCCTTCATGGGAAGATCAACAGAAGATCTGAGCACTTTGCATAAATATCTATGTGAAGAGAGATGTTGAGTGTGGGTAAGGCTTTTCAGCCCTGTTGACAAAGGCACAAGCAGATGGCTCATTTCCAATTTAGTTGTGCCTTTCTTAGGGTGACCTGTTTCATGTCTATCTGTCTTGCTTATGAATGGAAAGTTAAACTTGCAAAAGTGGAACAGAAACACCAGGTTCCTACAGACTGGTCCCAAATCTCTTTGCTCCCTTTATTAATTAGCAGCATTCCCATGGGTAATTCTGAAGCTGTTTTCTGCTGTACTCCAAGCTCTACCCTCTCTGTAAAGTCAATCTGGAGCTCTTTGGCCAGTTTATAACCTTGAAACCTTTTTCTGAGATACTGGGGCAGTCTTCTCTCTATCTCCATAATCTATTGTCCACATGCCTCCTGTTTGGCTGGGAAAGCTTTCCACCCTGAGTTATTTCTGTGCACACACAAAGGTCTCATGGCATCCCCCATGTGCATATTTCCATGGTTTTGGTGTGATGGCTGAACTCTCTCCATGCACACTCATCAGTGACTCCAGTTTAAAGGAGAACTAAGAATCCAGCAAGTTGCAAGTGGTGTGCCTGAAAGATAGAGGCAGCAAACAGGCCTTGCAATTGTGAACTGTTATGAGTCCGCAAAGGTCTGTCACTACTGTCAGGGAATGAAGTGATTTGATAACTCTGTCAGCCTAGCAACATGACAATACTTCAGAAGAGTTTTCAAAACTTTTCCCATATTTTTCCCTTGTCAATAGATTTGTTATTATTTGGTGTTTACTAGCTTTTCTATAGGCTTGAGAAAGACTCCTGCCAGAAATATTGTCAGAGTAAACTCCCCTGCATTCTGGGGAGGAGGGAGGAAATCAATCTGAACACTGAAATAAAATCATAATTAGTAACATTTGGAGGGACTTTATGCAGATGAGCGGAAATCTGTCCAGTCCAGTGCTCTGCCAGTTGCTGTGACCTCTAATGACCCACTTTTAGCTTGGCTTTCCAAGGGTGTTTTTGTGAACCTGTCTTGATCTACATGTGCCTTTTAGACCTAGGCAAGATCTCTGACTTCTTCTGGCCTTCTTGTGATTTTCCACAAGAGTAGTTTGCATGTCTATCTATGGTAATTC
Organism: Pomatostomus ruficeps; assembly: GCA_013400735.1. NCBI lineage: Eukaryota > Metazoa > Chordata > Aves > Passeriformes > Timaliidae > Pomatostomus > Pomatostomus ruficeps. Next base: position 56,079 of record VYZT01021292.1, read on the forward strand.
CCTAATGATGTGCTGTCTACTGTAGTATCATATTTTGGAACTTTCTCAGTAGTGCTGGTTGGTGGGAGAAAACATCCAATAAAACCCATATGGATCTGTTGGATACCAAGGTTGCATCAACGGTATCTCAGTCGGGCTGGAGAGTAGCAATAGGAGGAATATTGGGATTTGTAGGGGAAATTGAGTGGGTAGGATCTCTCACTTAGTCTCTTAGCAACAGCAGGCCCAACGGGTATGGCGTGGCTTGCTGGGGGTGTGCAGTCCCCTTTGTCAGAGAAGAAGAGTAGGAAAACTTCAGCAGAGAGGAGATGAGGAAATGAGGGGAGAGCTCAGTAGGAGCATGAACCATATCACCCTGGGAAAGAAATGATGAAAGGCAGCCTACATGATACACAGCCATCAACAAAGAGGTTATTCTTGCAGTAGCAATGGGATGGCAGCGAGAAAAAGTGTTCTGGGCTCTCACAAAGCATGTGTGCAGCCTTGGGCATTGTTTATATCCTTGTTAATGCTCCCCACTGGGGCTTTTGACAGGGGTAGGTATCATTACTGAGTGTCTGAGCTGGGCAGCCCAGCTGCTGTCTTTGCCTGACCCCGGAACACTGCCTGGCTCAGCTGTGCCCTGCCTGCAGCATGGTAGGGTGACCCCAAGGCCTCCTCCTCCATCCATCCTCCACTACCCCACAGAGCAGTGGGAGACTGCAAGACCAGCGCTGGTGCTGAGCTTAGGTGCCTCTGCCACATGGATGCCAGAGCCCCAGGATTTTCCTCTGCGTTACAAACCCTTGCAGAGCTGGTTTCTGAGGGCCTGTCCCAATGTATTTCTTGGGCCTGGAGAGTTCAATATGCAACACTGTGCCTACAGGCTGTGTTTTGCGGCTGAATCTGTGATCCTCTGTGCTGTGTTCACTGCAGTGATGATTGTGGTAATGCCAATATGCATATTGGAACACAAGACTGAATCACACATGATAAGTCATTTCCCACATTATTGCTCTGCTGAAATATGGGGTATGTTTGCTATCTAGCAGGTAGGCTGTGTTTTTTCCTTTGTGTAAATAGTGGGCTTTTTGTATATAAAATACCCTAAGTCATTGTGGGAAAGGGGAGGTAAGGAAAGGAGGATGGGACATGAATACCAATGTTCTGCTTAACCTTCTTCCTCCTTCTGAAAAAATACCAGTGCTTTTTTTTTTCCTCTGGAATGATGCCATTTGCTTCTTTATACCTGGAGAGGCATTGTGTTAAATCCATTATGAAACATTATAGGTGGTGGTGGCAGCATAATGGCAGCTTCCAAAGACCCTTTTTTTTCATAGCTGCCAGGCTGATGCTGAATTAAAGTGCCTTCAGAATGGGATTATTATTTCATTCTCACTTTTATATCTTTCCTTGTTTTTTCTTTTTTAATGCCACATTAACACATAAAACAGAAAAGGAAAAAGGATTCTCATTTTTGCTGTAAACCTTCTCTTTGTGGCTATTAATGGCATTGGGAATGATGACATGCAAAATGTTCCATAAGGCAAATCCAGAACTGGAGGTCAGAGTTGTAGTCTCAACTGTCTATCCTGGCACTGGCTGTTAGAGTTGGACGTCAGCTTCTCTGCAAACACAGACCCTGAATTCTCTTCAAAACTTATCCAGATCCAGCTCTGAGCACTGTGACAAACCTTACAGAACAAATCTCCTGTTCAGCATGTTGACATTTAGTTATGACTGCAGAAGGTGTATCTGCTTCCACTCTCCTTCCAAAATATTCCCAAAATGTAAGTTTTTACAGTGACTGGTATTATATTGTAAGGGGAAATTCTTCATTACTGGCAGCCTGAGAGACTGTCTTCCATACCTGATTCCTCTTGAGGGAGAGAATTATGGATCTACAGCACATCTGCACCTACCACTGATTCTAGATGTAATTGAGGGTGCACTGAATTGTGAAGATGCCTGACCCTTGGCACCTCTAATTTAGACTGTCCTATGGTTGGCTTCAGGGTGTGTTCCTATCTAAATTGATCTGTGCAATAGCTACAGGTGATAAGCATTTTATAGTTCTCCTTATGCTGTAAGTCAGTGTGATATCTCATCCAATATTGGATGTGGATTGTCCGGTGTTGCGTTGCTGCCATGTCTGGCTGTGCAGTGAATCAGGCAGTGAGAGAGAGCAAACACAGAGCTGGTGCCATTGGCCTATCAGGTGTTAAAAGAAGCAATTAACAAAAATGAATGTACTGGAAAGGAGAGAAGGGATATATGTGTGTGAGCCTTCAGAAGAAAAGTTCTGAATCTGTGATCAATAGTGATCTGTATGTGCTAAGAAGCTGATGTGTTAAAGGACATACTGGAAAAACCTGGTAAAGGAACTAAAAATCAAACTGCATTTGTCAAAAACTTCTGAAAGCATGTAGTCAACTGGCAGGCCTACTAAGGCTCCATAAGCTTCTTTAATAAAATCAGTTACTACTTACAAAAAGCAGCCAGCTTGATCCCCATACCAAAAGGGGCTAGGTGGGATCCTGACAGCCTTTTGTCAGGCTAGGGTTTCCTCCAGAGAGCAGGACAATCTGTTTAAATGCTAACTAAAAATAATTCTGCAAGAAACCTAAAAAAAAAAAAAAAAAAAAAAAAAAAAAAAAAAAAAAAAAAAAAAACACCANAAAAAAAAAAAAAAAAAAAAAAAAAAACAAAAAACATCAGGACTCTTTAAAAATAGATTGATGTCCTGTAGTATATATGAATTGATGCTGCTTCAAACTACATTAGTGAGGCATTTGGCTCCATAGTCCCGGCATTTGTCTTTCAAGCTTGAAAAATTGAGATTGAGGGCTTACTCTGAAAAAAATTGAGTAGAAGCAGTATAGAAGTTCACCATTACTTTTGAAGCATGACTGTGCCATAACATTCGCTTTGAAATCCCTAGGTCTGTATTGCAGCAGAGAATCTGACCCACAGACTCATCTCCTGCCCAAGAAACGTGTTCTGTCTCTCACATCAGCCAAGCAAGAGAAAATGTACAAATAGTGCTGAGCTGACAGTTCTGCTGCTAGTGCCAGAGACAGGACAGAATCCAGCTCATTTCCCTGTGCTAGCTGCTTCATTAGTAAAGATAAGGTTTACAAAAGCACGTAGAACAGATAAACTGAGTAAGAATCCCTTCTGTAAACTCAGAATTCTCACTTGCTTTTTAAGGTGTTTCCAGCAAACGCTGCATCCAGAGTTCAGAGGAGATCCTGTCAAAACATCCTATGTTTATTGTATTGCTCAGGCGGTGTGGAGAAGGTGAGGCCAGTGTTTTCCACAGCATTGTCATGAGCAAGGAGGAACTGCAGCATCATAACTGAATCTCTTAGTAAGGGTGAAAACTAATATTTGTATCAAGGTGGAAAATATCCTCTCATTTCTATTCAGTGTGTATAAAGCCCTGTTCTGAAATCTGTACTCAGGCAGAAATACCTGGACAGTGAAAAGGAGGTTCACTGTAAGGAACGCAAAGGTTTTTACTGTAAGGCCTCTGTGTATTGACCCACTTCAGTCTGAGCAACACTGCATCACTGTCAGGGGTTTGGTTTCCTCACCTGGATGCTCTGAAACAAGGGAGGACTTTTGCCCACTGTCATGTTAAATGTGTTTGAGACTGAATTGGAACTCTGGATCATGACTCTGTGCACCTAAAAGCTGAATCCAAGTGTGAACTCTCCATGCAGGAACCTCCTCTAGGGCAGATTAATTATTCTAATGACACCAAATGAACTTCACAGGACATCCGTTCAAGGGAGTATTTCTCCAACCGCTTGGGCTGTGGAGTTACTGTCCCTGGAGGCCTTTAAGAAAAGGACTCAGGGCCATGGTCTAGGTGTCAAGGTGGTGTTTGCTCATAGGCTGGGCTTCATCTCTGAGGTTTTCCCAACCTAATGGATCCTGTGAAATGCTCTTCACCTTGGCGTTACAGATAAGTCAGGAACCAACAGTCTCATTCTACCATGACCCAGAAATGTGAGCAGTCCTCTGCACATCAGGCATCTCTTTGTTTGCATCAGTGCACAAGCTATGCTGTCTCTGCCACATTCCTGAGTTTTATTTACTGCTCTAATGTTACTCTAAGTTCCACCATTTCTAAATGACCAACCGAAGCATTTGAATTTCCTTCTCTTTCAAATTCAACAACTCCACTTGACCCTTTAAAGTACAGATACTGAAGCAGTGTTTAAACTAAATGCCATTTCTAAGCTAACACCCACAAAGTTATTAGGCATTTGCTCAACAGAGTACATCCAAGTTACATTAAAAGGACCAAGCTGAGACCCATCTGCTTTTTAAATATTAATTGGCTCAGTCCCCAAAACCAAAAGTGCTAGTATTTTTTTTTTTTTTTAAGTAGGGGTTTGTGATTGCCTTCTGAGAGACTTTACAAGAGAAGATTAATTAATCTCTCTGGCAGTACTTGGCATGACCCACGGCTGTTCCTAATGTGACTGCCTGGCTAGGAGAATGTGTTTTTACAAGTACTTTAAAGTGCAGTTAGTAGTAATGCTGAGAGGATTATGCTTGCTTTTGCAGGATCAGGTTTGCTCTCCTAATGGAAAGGAAAGTTCTGCTCAAAACTTCCTCTGGATAAACTTGAGAAATGACATGGCTTTCTATGGGGAGTACCTTACACAGAAGCCAAATAAAACTTTGAAAATGGTCAGTGTTTTTAAAGCAAAGAAGAAATTGAACAGCTTCAAAATTAAAATTGCCTTGTGACATTTTCATATTATCAAGAATTACTTTGAAAAAGTGTAACAATGCTTCATTTTTAACATTATCAACTGGGTTTTCATTTCTAAAATGGTCATAATTGGCTTATATTTTGGAGTTAAAAAATCAAATGCTTTTCTAAAAGTATCTTTACAAAAGCCTCCTCCAAACCCCAACCCTATTAAAAGCTTTACATTTTTTCACCTAGAAAGCAATGAACTCTGATGAACAGTCCTGAGAAAAATATTTGAGGAGTATCTGTGTTTAGGTCAAAAGAGCAGAGTTGAATTCAATAATTTAGTACCTGCACCTTAGTTAAGGGAAACAAAACTGCAGCATTATAAACAATACATTTTACTTGGACAATGAAATGTTAATCTCTTTGGAGCTAATGATGTTTTTGCTCTTACTGAAGTAATTCCAGTATTGTTTTTAAGAGGTGACAGGCATGTGCAAGAACTTTTCAGCAGCAAAAGAAAGGTCCAGTAATCTGGACTAAATATACATATATTTCTAAGAACCTTTCATTTTGGATAAACCTTCAAAACTAATCCAACCTTGGCCAACACAGGAAAGATGGGTCCATGTCACTGAAATGTGTCCAAATTGCAAGAAATCAAATGTAAGGAGACATTTCAATCAAAGGTCATGCAACCAGTTCTCCTAAAGGATCTATATACACAAACACAAACAAATTTGTCATTTATCCCTCAGATAAAGTGGTCCCTGAGCAATCCCAGCACACAGCTCCAACAGCTCACTCAGGGAGCTCAAGTGTGGATTTCTCACCAGCTGATCTAAGGCCAAGGGAGCAGCAGCTGTTGAATCATTCACTGCAAGAAAAGTGATTGAGTGATGCATTTTCAGCTGGAAGGGCAGAGCATTGGTGCATTGATGGAGCTGAGTGCCAGCCCCAAGGTTTTGACACCCAATCACTGCTGTGACTTTCACAGCAACCTTCCTTCCCTGCTTGTTCTCGGTGTCAACACAGGATGATCCATTCGGTGTCAGAGCCACCAGTGGGAGCTCTGTGACCCATGGCCTCCGTGTTCACTTCTATCAAGTGTCAGTACCGAAGCTGTAATTTCAAGTTGTCTCACATACTTATGAAATTAATGAACACAGAGATGAGCAGGAGGACATATTTTTACTATTCCTTGAAGTGGACACCCTGCTGTCTGCCTTGTATTATCCTGTGCTGTGACCCATCACATTCCCAAGCAGGTAATTCTTACTCCACTCTGGACTTGGGCAGTTGTCCTTACGAGGTACCTGTCATCCATTAGTTATTTTCTTTCAAAGCAATAATGAGGGTGTAACTTTGGATGTTTTTCCTCAAAAAAGTAACCTTAAAAAATCCACAAAAATCTTGCAAAAGATTAAGACTACTAAAGTGTTAATCAGAAAGATTAAAATGTCATAAAGATTAAAACTACTAGCATTCAAGTGACAGCTTTTACTTGTACAAGACTGTTCTGGGAAAAAAAGAGTCTACCAATAATGTCCAACCGTTGTAGACATGTTTCTCTGTGGTTTGATAACCTTATGGAGTTCTCAGAGGAAGGCAAATTATCCATGTTCCCAGTAAGATTGTACAATCCAAGGAAAGCAGTTCTCCAAGCTCTTCACTGAGGTTGGCAGGAATTGTTCTTCTGGTGAATCTTTATTGCAGTATCAGTTTACCTTTTCTTGTGGTTTTAATCTCAAAAACTAGAAGAGAATCAGAAAATTTAGAAGAAATAGCTGATGAAGGATCTAGTAAACAGCATGTCTCTGAGTATTTTTGCTTTTATGGAGTATTGTTTTCATTACAAAACAAGAAGTATGTACACTGGGACTTTTAAGGATGGAGATAATGGATATTAAACTGATGTTTTTGTCAGCAGTAAATTAAAAATTTTACTGCTTTTTGTAAGCGCCAGTTTGTCATACTTTACACAGGAACATCAGAAAGGCTACATTTGCTCAGAGTAAAGGTCCATCTGGCTCAGCATCCTGTCCCTGGGTAGTTGCCAAGAAATTATGCCTGGGGTGAGCATGAGAACACAGAAAATCAATAGCGATTCTTCGGGATACATCTCCGGCCACGAGCTGCCAGTGACTCGTGAACTTCCAGTCTCTGTCTCAGTGCATTTTCCAAGACTAACAGAATCCAGTTTTGTACCTGAGGGAAAGAAAAGGGTAGATTTTGTAGATCCTGAGATGTGTGTGATGCCCATGGGGTTCTCAAGGGATAGGAGCTGTCTGGGCTCCCCAGCCAGTCTGTGTAGCACAAGGACAGCAGTGGTTCCCCTTCATTCTCTATCTTATCTCTTTCCACAGTTTACACCTTATCTCTTCCTGGTCACATACGAGCTGCCTCTCTGCTCAGAAACAGGAAACACCGCCAATTTTTCCTGTTCTTCCCTCACCATCCCTTGGCTCTCCCCTGTTCACTCATCAGGAAAGATGAGCCATTTCCCCATGGCACACACCTCTAGGTTGGCTGCAATATGTGCCGAGGGAGGATAAAGCCAGCTCCCCTCAGTACTTCCAGCAAGAACAGGAGCAGGTTCCCCAGGGACCTCTGCACAGGGCTGCTGATCTCCCCAAGGCTGGAAGATTGAAGCTGGGAGCCTCAACTGCCTGTGAAATTAGTCCAGGGAAAAGTATCTGTGTTTGTGAGCACACCTCCCAGCACAGAGATTTCCTGTAAAGCCTTTGACTGTGTAAGGTCTATGCTGAAGTCTGAGCCAGCTTGATCCAGGACACACATCCAGCAAGATTAGTGGCAATCAAAACCTTGTAGGTGAGAAAAGCAAATGCTCAATCAAATATGAAGTAACTCATCTGGAAGGCATATCCTGTGGTGTAGTTTTAAATTAACAGCCTTTTTTTTCAATTTGCTGTAGACAGCAGACGGGTGAAGCTCTGAATGCAGACCCCTGTATGATCTAAAGATTTGCAGGTGCAATGTCTTTCTAAAGTAAAATTGAAATATTTCAAAAGTTGATGCAGCTTACAGATGGAGCAAAGGAACATGTAACTGGAGTGAAAGAATGCATCCAGCAGAAAAATTCTCATCTGTGGTGTTAATAGGTAGTTAGAATGGGAATAATATATTAGAGAGCTTTTCCTGTTAGTGCCTCATCATGGGCGTAATTAAAGGGGTGTAACACACATCAGTGGGGGCCTGGAACAATCTGGTGTGTGGCTCGAGTGTGATCCTAATTACTGTAATGCTCTTCCTTGTGTCAGCAGGATGTGGGGATTCAGGCAGTTTGGAAATGAATTTGCCCCTCCAAGGAGGGCCTTGGGTGTACAAGTGCAAAAGCAGTGTGTAGGTAGTGCTGGTGTTGAGTCTTGCCTTCTGCACATCCACACAGCTGAGTGCACACGGGTGAGCACACCCTCAGTGGGCATGGGTGCTGCCGAGACACCTCTGCTAAGAACTGGACTGAGATCCTCCAACCTTTCCGTATCAGTCGCTGAACAGATGGTGAGCCATCATCCTTGTTATTTTTCGTTCCAGACTCATGGAGAGAAGTAAGCTGGCAATTTCTTTTTCTCAGCTTGGGTCCAACAGATCTTTAGAAGTCAAAACATTATTATTATCCTATTAATTTCTAGGGAACCGTTAAGATTTGGGTGCCTCCTTCTAAGTACATAGACAGGATAGAGGCAAGTAAGAATTCCCAAACAGTTTAAGTCAGTATGGATCTAATTTTGGCATAAACCTGCCAGATATAAATAAGTTTCTTGTGTGCCAGTCCCAAGACCACATTTTGCTGAAAGTGGAATTCTTTGGGTGTTATCAGGTGGATGAAAAGTTACTATCCCTGCTCCCAGCTTCTTCTGGCAATGACTGTTCATGACGCACTCCTGATTTTTGTAGTGACCTGCTGAAAGTGCCTTACCTGTACCCATTTTCTGTCATGCTGGAAGAGAGTATGGGTGTGGATGCAGCTGGTTACTGATTGTTGCAGTGCAGTGGGGATCTCTGGTTCAGGCTTGGTAACTTTTAAACCCCTTTAGTGTGTTATCAAGCACCTTGATAACATCATTCAAGTCAGATGCGTACAAAAGTAAATAAAAAGGTGTCAGTGAACAATTTATAGTGCCAAAGCTGAGCTGAGAAGCTAAAACCACAGGCATTTTCTCTCTGTTAGACAGCAAGGCAACAGAAGCTACAACAAACCATTCTTACATAACAAAGCAATTATGTTTTCTCAGTCTCACAAGTTTTTGACAACACAGCTTTCTCAGGCTTTTCACTGATAACACTTCGAAGCTCTCCAGGGAAAGTACGATAAATAAGCAGTCACTATTCCAAGTGTGGTTTTGATCACCAATATTTACTGAAGAAATATCTTATTACATTTCACATCTACGCTGATACGCTCTCACACCTGAAAAAGGTCACGTAGCTGTCACTGAGGGTAGGAGCAAGTCAATAAGGGAGGATTCCTTATGGAATCAAAAACAAAACAAAACAAAAAAGCCATTATATCTATGAAGGGAAACAAGAAGCCTGGGTTAACTTTCATGGTTAGAAAGATAACTAAGTAATGAAGCTGTCATAGAGTTTCTACAAGCCATTTTTTATCCTAATCTTTCCGAAATATTAAATTACATGAGCTGCAGTAGCAAGATCCCCAGACAAAACTGTACCATACATACAAATTAAAAATAAATTATAAATGGCTCTGTACAGGAAAATAAAATTCTTCCCATCAAAGCATTGAATGGACTGGGGAGAACACGTCTCTTAGGGGTTATAGAAACACTTAGAGAAGGCTATCATTTCTTGTTCTAAAGCAATAAAAAGTAATATTTGTGGCTGAATTTCGCATTAATCTTCGCAAAGTAACAAAGGCAACTAGGACTATTTAAGCTAATAATGTGGAAAAATAAAGATAATTCCCAAACCCAGATTCCAGGCACAAAAGGGTGTTGTGTGGGCGTTTTTGAGATCCAGACATGCAATGGTGCATGTTGTAATTTGGCAGCTCAAGCACACCTCAGTGATAAGAGCAGGGACCCCAAGGACTCAGCCCATTTTCAGAATGCATTGAGTCTCCAAACCCTGGGATTTCTAGGAGCAAGTGCAGAGAGCCCAAGCACTGGATGCATCAGCACCCCTTTAGGTGTGTGAGTGTGTATTTCTGAAGGCACGTTCTCCTGGTCTTAATTGCTCTCAGAAGGGGAGAAGGAGCTCAGAGTGTTCTGCAGTGCTCAGCTGCATCCAGAGCTCACACTCCTTTGGGGCCAGCTTCAGGGGTATATCAAGCACCTGCAGCTCCCCTCCACACTCTCCAGAAACTCCAGGAGGCGGCTGGATGGGTCAGCATTTGGTTCTCTCGTAATAGCAATTATTCCCAAGTGCCTGGGAGAAATAAAACCTGTAGGCAGACAAAAGGACAAAATTACTGAATCCAAGTGAAATTGCTGGCAGGATTTTCTAAGATAAAGTACAGCCTGTTACCTGTGAAAAGTACCTATAGTCTTGTTCCTTGTGGGGTAATAATTCTGAGCTCTTTAATGACCACAGATGGTAAGGACTCCCTCTGAACCTATTTTGAATCTATACAGTAACTATAACTCCCAGCAAAGAACCCCAGCCACCTAGCTGAACTCCTGCTGTAGAAATGACTCAGGGGCAAGAGTGATGATTCAGAAGGCGAAATATTTCTGCACGTGGCACGTGGGTGTTCTTCTGCGGTTTCCATCCAAGGATCAACCTTGTTTGGTTTATGAGATCAGACAAGACCTTACAGCCCTTGCTAGCAGACTGTAATACACAGCACTGCAGTAATTCAGAGGTGTCAGATCTGCCACCTGAGGTAAAATACACAGGTACCATTCAAATTTCTTATTAAGCCCTCAGCCTTTTCTGTAGGAATAATTTAAATAGGCAAAGGGAAAATAAATTCAAGTTACATATGGAAATTGCTGCTGAAAATAGCCTAGGAAAAATAATGTTAGCAAGGAGCAATGTTAGTACTATGTGAAGCTCTATAAAATAATCAAATTTATATGTGTATATATATCACATTTAGTCTCAAAGCACCTTGTAAACATTAGTTAACCCCTTGTGCTATAGAAGTATAACATCTATTCCTCTGTTTTATAGAGCTATGGCAGACTTCCAAAGAAGGGATCATACATTTAGAAAGTGGCAAAGAACTAACTGTGACCCTGGAGTCTTAGTGACATTTATCCATCTGGGAAAGGTTAGGACTCCTTTGTCACTCAATTTATTCCAGTAGGGAAAACAGATAGAAAAGTCCCTATCAGAGCAGCTCTACAACAAGTGTGGTTCTCACGCCAGCTACATCCCATAATCACCATAGAGAATGAACAGACATTGCTGAGAAATTCCTCTTTCCCAAGAAAAGGAGGAGCCAGGCAGTTCTGGGCTCCTGTTTGCAGGTTCCTGCAGGCTCCAGCCACATGGCCATCACAGTGTCACCTTGCAGTGTAACCCCCTGGCAGGCTGTGGTTGTTCCCTGCCTGAGAAGGTGTCCCTGAAACAGGGGATGGGTGGCTGGATGAGGAGCCTGGCAGGTAGCTGGGCTAGGTTGGCTGGTCCTCCTGAAGAACTTGCTGTGGAGACACTGCATTATTTCTTTCAGACACTAGAATATGGCCATCATCATGTTAGGGAATATCCATGAACAAGTAGCCTTTTAGTCTTACTTATAAGAAAAGGTCATCGGGTACAAGGGCATAAATCATGATTAGGGCTGAGCACATAAGGAACATAGGGAGATGGACTTGGAAGAGCATCATTAAAGACCTGTACAAATAACTGGCTTTTTCAACTGGGAAGCTGCTTGGAGTCAGCTGAGCCCAGTTCCTGGCTAAGGGCCCTGGAGAGAGGGAAGGGTAGGAACCTGTGGGTGGCACTTCAGGGTGCAGCTTCCCATCAGTGATCTAACAGCTGCCAGCTAGGGAAGGGAATGTTCTTTCCTCAACCCCTGCATGGTCCTGTGGCTTTCCTTTTACTGGCCCTGGCATTTATTTGGCCACAAAAAAATTAAGTTCAAGTAGCAAAGCTAGCAGAGACTCCAGCTCCACAGAAGAGGAGGAAGATATTTTCACTGTGGCAACAGGCTGGGAAAAGAAATGGAGCAAGGACAGCTCTGAGCAGAGACCAGTTTGGAGAGAGGCTGTGATTTCAGGTCTCCTTGGAATTCTCTTTGGATTTTACTGTATTTTGCTTTTGGAGGTATTTTTTCTTAATTTTTTTTTCTAATCAAAAATATTTTATGTGACTCAAATCGTCAAACACTTTGCTTTAAAAGAAGTGAACGTCAGACCCTGTGAATAACTACTGACTTACCTGCAAAGGCCTCTTACTTCCCCTAGCAACTCTCTGGTTAAAGAGAGCCGTGCTGGAAATATGCTTCGAAAAATTGTTTTCAGGAGATTAAAGTCTGATGGAAACACGCAGCTCTTGAACAAATGTCCTTTTGTTATGCTGAGATTGCCTACAGAAATCCTCGCAGAAAATCTTCAACTACCACTGTGTTTGTAGGGTAGGAACAATTTAATTGCAATAATAACAAGGTGATTCCGAAAGAATAAATCATGTCTGCAGCAAGCCGTGCCTTAAGTGCAGATCATTGTTGCAGTGACATCTCCAAACAATTGCTCATCACAGGAGAAGTCACTTAGCATGGACTGTGGAGCTCAGTGACCCAGCAGCGGGAACATGCTGAAAAGTTTCCCTGATAATTTTCCTACCCTGACCTTTTCCCAGCAGTGGGGGAAAAATTATGCTATGGAGGCTAAGATTATTTGCATGAAGTTATCACAAGCAAAATGGCCTTTTCTGGATGAGCTGGATAATTCTTGGGGAAAGGGGAGAAGCTAATTAAATAACTGTCATGTGTGACTAGGAATGGGACTTGAGCTCTCTTGCTGACAGACTGCCAGCTTGGAGCAGCAGTGACTGCAACCCTTTGTCTTCTGAGACCTAAGGGGTGGCTTTGGCAAGGTGAGTCTGAGCCTTCTGAATCAGCATAATGACAAGCTGGGAAAAGAAAATGGAGACGTAAATATGGAAATGATCACCCTCTTCATAGGTGCTCTGTGGGCAAGTGAAATGAGGCGTTCATTTACTTTTTTTTTTAATTGGATATATAATTAAAATAAAAACACGAACTGCACTTGAATGTAATGGTAACATATTTCTGGAAAGAGTTATTAACTTCTGGAAAGCATAAGTAAAAGCTGTACAAATCAGGAAATATTTCATTATGTAGTTAGGTGTAGTTATACAGTTGATTACTCCTTAAGGGAAATCTTGCCTTCTGCATAAGCCTAGCATTTTCTTCCTGCTTATTATTGATTGATTGATTTTTATTCATTTTTTTACTATTTGTGTGTGGATATTCTCCTAGTATGACTCTTGATCACCAGGTGGTTTGTCAACTCTGAATTTCAGAGGGGCCAGACTTGACAGGGCATGGTGGTCCAAGGTAGAATCATAGAATTGTAAAGGTTGGAAAAGACCTCTAGGATCACCAAGTCCCACTGTTAACCCAGCACCACCACCACGTTCACCACCAAACCATTTTCTCAAGTGCCATAGCCACACACTTTTTGAACACTTCCAAGGGTGGTAACTTCACTGCTTCTCTGGGTAGCCTGTTTCAATGCTTTCTGGGAAGAATTTTTTCTTAATATCTGTTGTGGTTTTAATAGTAGGGAGGGGACTATAAAGATGGATTTTGTAAGAAGGTTTTGGAATTCTTTACTATTTTTAGCAGAGCTGGGAGAAGAGACCAACCCCACCTGAATACACTCTCCTTTCACACAGTTGTAGAGAGGGATAAGGTCTGCCCTGAGCTTCCTTTTCTCCAGGCTAAACACCTCCAGCTCCCTCAGACACCTCTCTTAAGACTTTTTCTGCTTCACCAGCTTTGTTTCCCTTCTCTGGACATACTTCAGCATCTCAATGTCTTTCTTGTAATGAGGGGTCCAAAACTGAGCCAAATATTCTAGAGAATATTGGCCACTGGTGTGGCCTCACCAGTGCTGAATACAGGGGTAATTCTGTTTCTTTTTTGTTGATCATGGAATTCATGTATTTGGCCTGGGTCTGATTCACTTGGATGAGTTCATTTAAAACCTATTGTGCCTGTGCAAGCATATACCAAGAATTTTCTTGAACACTGAAAAGTGAATGAAAAATGAATGAACAAAGCCAAAGTCGTTCACTTCCTCATTCAAGCAAATACCCAGGTAGTATAATTGAGCAGATGACTAAACTAAGCATATATCTGGGGACTAATAATCATAGATTCTGCTCTTACTCTGCCAGGTGCACAGAGCACTATATATACTCTGAATAACCAACAGGGACATGTATTACATGTACTGAAATTAAATAGAGTTGCAATCATGCTGCTTCCATCAGCTGCTGCAGCTGCAGCTTATTTACATAAACCGAGGAAGCTTTTGGAAGCTATTTCCTTTCCTACCGGAACTGAGAGGACCAGCTCTTCCTAAAACACCGAAATAGATCAGCCAGTTCAAATAAACCAAAGCAGGCCTGAAATTCTGCATTTGGATTCACATCTGACCCTCACCTTGGACCTGTCAAGTCAGTATAAAATCCCTGACATGCACTGACTTGGAGAGGAGTTCAACACTGAGCTATTACAGTAGAATGCAGACTGGATCCTGCTGTTTTCCTTACAGTGATGAGGAGGTTTTGGGGTGTTTTTTCAATTCAGAGTACTACTTTGCCATGACTTTTACCTGGTGAGAATCAGAACGTGAAATGCAAAGAGTCCCTTGTCTCTCTATGTCATGGTTCCTTGGGGGCCCTTGGAATGGAGAGCAGCACAGTCTTCCCTCACTGAGAAGCTGTGGGGATAAGGGAATTAAGTCATGAAGGGACTAAGTTAATTGGTGACAGTTGCCTGAGACAGAAATCAAAATATAGCTTCCTTTCCTCTCATCTCTCCTAGTTACATGAAGCATTTGAAAGACCTTTATTATTCTCTCTATTACACTGGAATATAATTTATAGCATTTGTCAGCAGAAAGTGACAGAAAAGCCACCACAGGAAAAGGCTGCTGAAGGAAAGTTTAAGTTTGTGTGTGTGTGTGTTATTTAGCAAGAAATACGAGGACTTTCTCACATTTATTCCTGGTGATTTCCTTCTGTGTTGAATCCAATGCTTTTCCACTCAGATATTAGTTTGTTATACATGCTTCAGCTAAACAGACATCCAGAAAGGTATCAGATTAATTTACTGCCCTAAAGATATTCATCCCCATGAACACATGCTAAAGCAAAGTTGGAGCCTGTCACTGTGCAGCAGAGGCTTCTGCCTGCCCAGTCTTTTGAAAGATGAGACGTCTAAAACTCCACCTCAGATCCTGTGCTTTCTTTTCCTCATACTTTGTACAGACCCTGTTTCTAATCAAACAAGATTTTCTGCCCTGACAAGTCCTTTGCTTGCAGCCTTTAGCTAAACTCTGTCACTGTGAGAGGGCACTATAAAAACGCTAAGCAGGATCCAGGCTGAGAGACCTGACACTTTGTGACTCTCAAAGCTCAGCTGCCTGGGAAGACTTCAGTAGTTACCGCGTGGTTCACAGGAAGTCTTTAGTCAGGTAGGCACCTAAAATTTAGTCCAGAAACTATTTCTGCAGCCCTTAGTCCACATGCCAGCCTCCTCAAGGAGGGATGTGCCAGCCCTCTGCAGATCTTTGAGGCCTCTTCAGTCCTTCAGAGTGGCACAAATGTGCCACCTGGTCCCTTCCACAGAAACAAGGGAGTTGGTGAATGAGCTCTCAGGTTTAATCTGAGCCACCAGCTTTAATGGAAATGAATGTTAATTAAAGAAAACTCAACCCTGTTTAGGATGAAGCAAACGCTGGTTAATTTGCAGGATTAATCACTCCAGGGGCAGACTGGCATTTCCCCTTCTCTCTTGGCATGAGTGGAAACCGCCTACATGTTTGTAACTTCCACCTCCCTCCTGCTGTGTGATGGCACAAAGGGGCAGATTTGTCACTCTGGGGACCAACCATATGCAACTGTTTTATTTGCTCAGTCATTTGCAGAGGGTGTGGGGAGCAGAGCTGCGTGGCTGATTTGTGCCTGGGAAAGCCAGCTGGTATCGGATGCCTGCTCCAACAATTAGGAGAGTGCTGTTACTGCTGTCTCCGGGGAAGTAACCCATCTGAGACAGTAAACATATTTCACCCACCACAAATGGCCATCCCCACCTGCAAGGACCTAGGAAAACCTTTAAAAAAACCATAAATACTGATTCTTCTGGGGAGCACAAGGGTGAAGGGGACAGAAATTGAAGCTTGAAAGGGCTTTTCCATTCTCCTGTGATAGATGAGGAAATGCTAACCTTGATTACAGCATTAGTCTAAAATCCCTTTCTCCAGAAACTCTGCAATTCACAGTTCTCCAGCTTTTCCAGTGGTGCCACCTTTGAGCCTCAGGCCCCAGCAAAGACAGTTCTGACCCCAATTTTCCTCTTGCTCAGTTCATCCCCTTGGGCTCGGATTTAATGTTATGTTCTCCATGCCACTGCCAAAGAAAGCTGGTCTCAACAGGGCTGAGAGAGAGGGAAGAGGTGACAACAGGAGCTGAATTCCCTGAGGTTGCATGAGCCCTAATGGGACTTGATAAACCCCTGTCACACCTGTGAACAACAATACCAAAGTGGGTAAGTTTGGTGTCCATCCAGAAAAAAGAGCAGCTGGCAGCTGTGAGAGAAGCCCTGTGGGGAAGGAAGATTTGTCACTATCTACTGACACGTGGTAGAAAATAATTTACTAGGGCAGGTCTTTTCAGGTACAGGGAAGTTTGGGGCATTTTGTCAGCTAGTGAAGGGAAATAGCCACGCTGACAAAGCTTCAGCCTTGGCTGCACTGTAAAACACCCAAAAAAACCCCAAAAACAAAACCAGAAAAGGAGATTGAGGGTTTTGGGTTTTGGTTTGGGTTGGGTTTATCCATTGTCAATTTTTAATGGCCTTATTTAATTACAAGATCTCTGATAAAAGTCACATAGACTCTTCCTTAGAGGATTTAGATGAATATCTGTGTGGATCTGAGACAACAGACTGGCACTTGGACCACTGCAAGTGGATGTGAGGGCTTTGCGGAGGTACCATCCCTGCTGGGAAACAAGCACTGGAGGTGCCTGAGGGATGGGCGTGGGGCTGGGGCAGCCAGGGCTGAGCAGATGGCCCGCGGTGGAGGTCTCCTGTTTTAAGAAATACGCACTAAATTTGTTCCCTAGTGGGGGTAAAGGGAGGCATTCTGGGGTAGAACAACAGTCAGGACTGCTGGAAACTGAAAGAATAAATGAGTGAGGCGTAGAGAGGCAGTAAATGCAAAACATTTGTGTTGTAAGAGCACCCTCACAGCAGGAGGACCGGGATTAAGAGAGTACTGGATTTTGCCTTTCTTTCCCACTGCCTCACCCACTACCCACCTGTTTTGTACCACCAGCCTCCTGGGAGGGCTCATCATCTGGGCACCAGGCTGAAATGTCACTGTTCTCCTATAAAGAGTGATGGGTAACACTGGTCAAGCTTTTCTCTATAGTGCCTGAACCCTGACCCCATCAGAGCCTTCCAGGAGGGCTCCGGGTGCATTCACTGAACAAAATTTTTCCCCTTCCTGCAGAGATTATTGCTTAATCAATAGAGTCTAAACACAGACCGGCCTACAACTGCTTTCCATGCTGCAGGCTTTGGCCAGGAGCAGAACAGCTCTGTATCATAAACTCTGTGGTCCCACTAGCCTGGCAGGGGAAAGAAAATAAAATCCAAGTGTGGACACAACAGGGAAATGAGGCCTGCCAATAGAACTGAGCCCGAAGCACGGAGAGTGCAACTGGAAGTACTCCAGGGCTTACTTCTGACCCAGTGGATAGTTTGGAACAGAATGCATAATGTCCAGTGGCCTAATATTGGCTTATCAGAGAGAGATTCATTGCTGCCGGTGTGGTGGTGAGCATTTGAGAATCCTCACTTTAGAACTTCATGTCAGCTTTCAGCCAGTTCTAATGAGAATCTGATTTAAGGTTCAAGACCTTTTTAGGCTATTCCTGGTCACGCTCAAGTTTTATTTGACCTTTAAGCACCCTTTTCCAAAGTACTTGTTCCTTTGGCCATTTTCCTACCAGCCCAACATGAAAGGTCTTGCCAGCTGGATAGAAATGCCCAGATATTTTCTACATGTCTGACTTGCAGCCTCCCATCTTGTAGCAAAGGCAACTTTCCCTTTTATGCTCCCTACAACAGATGGATAAATAAGACTTGCTTTGCCCATTTTCTGGCAACTGTACTGCAAGATCTCAAGCACTTGATATTAACTGAATTATTATCAGTTAATAACCGCTTTCTGTACGGTGTAAACCGATATGCTAAGGAAGAGTGGGCCTAATAGTCAAGCATTTTCTAGATTACTCTTCCATTTACTAAAAGCAAGCAGTTGCTGCTTATAAAAAAAAGGACAGATTTCATCTTGCTGTGCAAGATGTGCATTTCAACAGCTGCAGGTTTCTCAGAAGGCTTTTTGGAGTTAATCAGCAAAAGGGCAAAGGGCAGGCAAAATCTGGGCCAGGAGATTTTCTTGGCAGATTTTCAAGTCCATTAATAATAGCTCAGTCATGGGCAGGGTGGGGGAGCAGACGAGATGTAGGGGTAAACCCAGAAGTGCTGAGCTGCTGGAAGGAGTGCTGTGCTGCACTGTGATAGCTGAGAGGGCACAGCAGTCCAGCTTCCAGACTGGCAAAACCACAGCACCAATATGCGGCACAGAGCACTGAGCAGGCACTGGAGAGGGACAGTGTTTTGTTGTATGCATTTCTGTGCCTCACCATGGAATCAGGGCATGTGACATGTGTCCACCCCAGGGATGACAGCAGGGAGCTGTCCCAGGAGCCATTCTCTTGCCCAGGACTACTGCCTAATTGTTGCCCTAGCTTCTCACTCCATCTTAGCATGGGCTGTGAAGTTTGTCTGCATCTTTTTTATGTTTACTTTGCTGCCTCTGAGAGAAACAGGGCACTTGGACCTTTGCTTCTCTCGCCACACCTGGCTGGGGGGATCCTGTGCCAGGAGGAGAGGTATGTGTTGCTGCTGAGTGGTGCTTGGGAGAGGTTTCCGACCTATTAACAGCACAGATGTGTCTGGGAATGGCACGGAGAGAAGCTCCTGGGTATCCCTGTGTCCTGGCACAACGGGGGTGTGCTGGGACCAGCCCTTGCCTTGCAGCTCCCACTCCCTTCAGTTGGCTGCCACTCCCAAGCCACCAGTCCTGTCACACAGAGCTGTGAGGTCTGTGCTTTATTCTTGCTCTGTTGTTTGTGTTGTCAGAGGAATCTGAGAAGACTTTCTGATGCCAGAGTGCTTGCATGCACTCTGGGTGTCACTCCAGGCTGATTCCTTTTCTCTTCCATGGGTCAGGAAGTCTCCCCTCTGTGGTTAGCAGGGCTGGCACCCACATGCCTGTGTTCCATCCCTCACTACCTCCCCTTTGCTCTGTGCTGTTGGCAGGGGCTGGGATATTTTCCTAATTTTGCAGCACCAAAGCACAAGGAACAGCTGGGCTGAGCCTGTTGCTGAGTCTGCTTTCTCCCCTCACAGTGTATTTGGCAAAGGGGAGGAGATGCTGTAAGCTTGGTCTCTTGCTGGACTTCAGCTGGGGCCAGACCCTCACATAGGTTAGTGCTTGCTGCAGGTCCACAGCTGAGTTTGCAGGGTGGGCTCAGCCCCATGGTTTCCACTGAGGCACGGCATGAGAGCAGGCAGAGTTACACAAATCTGATTCTGGAGATGTGTTTGTTAGGATGAGATCCCTCCTTTCTGCCCCTCGTCACTGCCCACAGGGGTTATAGGCAGAAACCAGCCATGCTACAGCAGCTCAGGTGAGCAAGCAGAGCTTTGAGGCACCCTGAGGTGGTCCCACATGGACAAAATTGCCCTCAGTGGTAAACTGAGCCTTTCAGCTGCCAAGAGGAGGAGCCTAGTGATATTAGTCTTCACCTGGAATACTTCAGTTGGATGTCTTGGATGGGATGAATCCACATGGAGAACCTTACACCAAGCATGTGCTCTTCAAAGCACCTTTCTCCAGCACTGTTTTCCATGATGGGTCCTTGAGCACCTTACAAGTGCTTGGTCTGCCCTGCCCACAGCATCCCTGCTCATAACCTTTATCTGGCCCTGCAGCATCCACTTTGGCTGCTGTTCAAGGAGTGTGTCCTCCAATTTGTAGAAGCCCTCCCTGGGCACTGTACCATTCCTGTGGGCCAGCATGGAGACAGGGGGTAAAATGAGCCTGAAATTGCACAGCACTGTAGCTAAGGTGCACTTCACAGGGCTTGTAGGGGATGAATTTCATAGAGGAATAATGTGCACCTCTGCAAACAGCAAGGAGTGAGCTTCTGCAGATTTACAACCTGTGGCATCCCTAAACAACAGCTGTGCATCCCGATAAACTAAGCAGGAAGTTGAGTAAGCTGCCGCAAAGTGTCCAGGCTCAGGTGATCTGAGACAGGGTGGAGGGTCTGGATGCTTTTTAGGGTATTTCTTTTATTCTTATGGTTGTCTGATGAATGAGAGAAACGAAATACATTTTTGTGGTTCCACAGCTAGTCTAGATGATATTATGTTTCATGCCTGTCAGATTCAGGCAGTTTGTTAAAATTAGAGATGATAGATTTATGGCCCAGAAAGGATTGCTGCAGCATGCAGCAGGCCAGACTTCCCTTTCTCATTTCAGCTTTTCTAGTCCTCTTCTACCCTCTTGGTGTTCTCCCCTCTAGGGACAGGGCTTTCAGGCACAACTCTGATATAAACAAGGAGAAGCAGTAGCCCAAAGGCTACTGTTTTGTGCAGGCTTGGCCATGGCCACTCTGACAACAGTAGTCCCTGGGTGCTGTTCCCTTCTGGCCCAGAGAGCTGCCTCAGCACCTTCCCTTCTCTCCATGTCTGTGTCTTGGGAGAGGAAAACAATTATTTGGAGGTTTGAGAGGAAAATGAGGACAGAGACAGAGATTTACACTGTTCTTTCAAAGAAGACAACAGCTCAACACTTTGACCTCTTAGCACCAAGGGTTTTTCTAGAGTATCAAACTGGGCTCAGGACGTCATTCCTATAGCCCATTTCCAGCACACTTTCTTCCTTCTTGGACAGAATTTCATTTTCCTCATTTCCTTTGATAAAATGTGTATCTCAGTATCTCCCATTGACACAGCACTTTTCCAGGCTTTTCTGCTTTACTTTGACTCAAACTGCTGTCACTTTTTAATTGCAGTCCTAGTACTTACTCAGCTATTGTCCAGCAGGGTGAGAGGAGGTATCAGGCAGCAGCTGGGGTGTTTGAAGTGGACATGCTGTCACATAAGTGTAGCTCCTTTGCAGAATACGCAGCCCCTAATTGCCATGTGTCTATGTTGGTTTTTTTTTTAAGACACGTTTCTACCATCATTGCATGGGGTAAGAAACTGATTAAAATGTACCAAACGGTATCATCCTTAGTGCTTTGAAAAATCCCTGCAGTTGGTGGGTGGCTGTGGGGGAGGGAGTGATTGATGCAAAATGTCCCCTCTCCCTGGGAGATCTTTCTCCCCCACACCCATAATCCTACTACTTCGTACTTATATAACGTTGTCATCTCCTATAGCACATATGCAACTGATTTGTCACCAGGAGGGAGCTCAGCCAGAAGTTGGAGTAAGGGACAGAGACTTGGGGGGTCCTGACTTCTGTCACTGTCATGCAGTGGGCTCTTTGCTTTGTTTTTCCTCTCTGCGAAGGAGATCCTATTGATTTTTGCCTTGCTCAGCTGATGCAAGATGAAGCACATGTTGACAGAAATGTTTTGAGATCCCTTGATGGAATGTGTTAATTTATTAATGGAATCTTCTCTAATCATCACATTTCTTTCAATTAACTAACGAAAATCCTTTGTGAGGGCGTAGTGTGCTGTTCAGCAAGCAAAACAAAGCCCCTGACCCTCAGAGAGCTCCCCTAGGCGTGTGGGGAGAGGCAAGGTTGGAGTCCTACAGGGTGGCAGGACCAGAGCTGTGCTGGTGCTGCACACTGCCAGGCTACACTGGGGCTCAGCAGCCTGCCACATGTGGGATAGGCCTGGAAAGGGTGGGTATTCTTAGGGAGAAGGAATTAGGCAATATGGACAAAATGAATCTCAGCTGAGGGGAAACACAGAGATGTTTAATGTGTATGTGCGTGATGCATGGGTGTTATTTTAGGAGAAAGCTCATCTGCCTGTCCCCTAAAGCACATTACAGAGCTGGGACAGTGCTCTGAGCTCTGTCAGCCCTCACCTGACTTGGGAGAGTTTTGTTCATTCCCAGGCACCACAGACATGCCTGTAACTCTTTGCTCAGGGGGGCTAAGGAAGCTGGTCAGCCCAAACACATTTATAAAATGTTTTGCACCTACATGGCAGCAATAGGAGTGTTAAATTCCTGGCACAACTGCCTTGTGTCTGGGATATGACCAGAAAAGGAAAGGCTGCTACCCTGCCAGAGTGTGGAAGGGGCAGTAGGAGAGGGAGAGAGTGTGAGCAGTCACTGTACAACAATGGGGAGGCAGAATTAATTTTTGCCTGCTATATGGTTTCAGTGTAACACCACTGAATTAATCCCCTGAGCTTTAATATTTAAATCTTGGTATTTTTGCATATTAAATCAGGAGAAGCAGTCCTTGAGGCAGGAGCAGGGATTGTTTGCGTTCCTGCAGCATCCAGGTTGGGCAGCTGCTGTATTCAGCTCGCAGCAACAAGTATCATTAGGTTTAATTAGTGATCAATATGTCATTTCAACCAATGTGAGAATGTTTACCAGGCAGAGTATATTGGATTTTCTGGGAACAACACAAGGCATAGGAGTATGTCAAGAATCCTTGTAATAAGCAGACGCTGCTGCTAAGCGTGGCTTATCGTCATGGTGTGGAAGAGGGATGTGCCTACAACTCTGGAGTTCAGCCTTTGCACAGGGTCAGAGGGGAGACTTCGATCCCTGGCTTTCAAACCCCTTTTGCTACTGCTCAGCAAACTCCCTTGTGAGCTTGCTGATGTCCCTCTTGAATTATTAGGGTTTCTGCCTTTGAAATACATGCTGTGTGTCTGCCCTATGAAGTTTAGCCCATCACTGTTAGAAACACGATATCTCTACAACTTTAGCTGTTTTTTTAGCAGAAATTCCCCCGCAGGAAGGCTCCCTGCTTTGCCAGAGCCATTTCTCCTCCAGTCCTGCACACAAGGCATGCCTTGCACGTGGTCCTCATGGTGGGACATCTGGGAGGGCAGCAGGAACAGCTACAGCTGGTCAAAGTCCCAGCATTGAGAGCACATCCTTTACGCAAAAAGTTCCAACACACAATTGCAGCAAGTGGCTGTGTAGCAGTGTGTCACATCATCACGTCCAGTCTGAGCTTTAGTGAGTGTGGTTTCTTTTTGGCTTTAGATTCATCAACAACAGCCTTTTTTATTCCCTTCCCTCTATCTGAACCTTGGATCTGGTCTTTGTTTATAAGACAATATTTCTTAAAATGGCTTTTTTTTTTTTGTCCCATTAAACATGAGTGCTCAGCTGGAACTTGTACTGAATAGAAGATAAAGAATTCCTTTCTTGGTTAATGTAGCATAGGTATTCTGTAAATGGTTTCTTTCTTTTCCCCTAAAGCTTTATTCTTTAGTTAGATGTTGGGTTGCAATGATACCAAATTTACAAATTCACCTGGCAGAAACGGTGGAAACCAGAAAACGCTGAATAGGGGGATAAAATTAAAAATGTGGAATGAAAAAAAGTAAAAACATAACAAGGATTAAAAAAAGAAATAATTATAGCTCAGTTTTGAAGGCCACACTATTCCTTTGGGCCACTGAGTTTTATTGGTCTATCTGGAGTTTTTGCTCTTTGCTAGGTCCCACCAAGCATTTTCCATGTACCTTTGGGAAATTGCGCAAGGTGGGGGGAAAAAACTTCCAGCCTTTACTTCACATGGAGAATCCAGAGTCCGTTACACCTTGCTGCCGACAATCCTGTACTTCTCAGAGGCAGCAAAGCAAAAATAAATCTAATTAACAGCCTCTGGGGCCTGTTACAATTTGTGTCTCTTTGGCAAGGAAATTGGAGCAGCAAAGGATGATTTAGGAGTAACTTCAGAAACAGGATTTGATACTGAAACACAGCTACATAATGGGTTTGGATTTAAAAACACAGCACTTGCAATTTTTGCATGAGTTCCATCATCCTGAGTAGCAGAAACCAACTTTTTTCAAAGGTTTCCTGCTAAGGTTGATTGAAAACCACACCCTCCTAACATTTCAAACCTTCTATCCCAAAAATACTGTGATCTTTTTATTTTAAATTAGAAATGGGGGTATTGTTTAGAAAATTAACAGTGTACCCTCTGAAATCAAAAAGCCTTCCACATATTTATTAAACTTGATTATAACCAAAATGTCCCCCACAAAAATGTCACTCATTGGTTTGTCACAGCCTTTTTCCCTTACCAGAGGAGAACACCCAGCCCAGAGAGATCACTGGCTGCCTGGACTTCTCAGCATATGGGACTTGCTGCCCTTCTTCATTAGCAGATGTCAGCAAACCACCAGCCTGTCATTTTTGTGGCTTCAGATCCACAGACTAGCACACCAAAGGAACCAGAAGGTTCCCAGCTAATAAGAAGTAACATTTTGTTCACTGCAGCCTCCTGTTAGAATCATGGAATGGTTTGGGCTGAAAGGGACCTTGAAGATCATCCAGTTCCAACCCCCCCTTCCCACTACACCAGGATTGCTCAATGCTCCACCCAACCTGGCCTAATAGTCAGAGATAGGTCCTGAAACTGGGAAATATGCAGAGCTGCAAAGAGGAAACCACAGGCAATGGGGTACGTGGTCACCACTGCAGTCACGTTTTCAGAGCCTGTAGCTCACCTGCTTCTGAGCCGTGGGGCCCACGAGTCGTGTCATGTGTTGGAGGAAATCCCGAGCGGGGACCAGGCAGTCCCACTCACTCTGGCAACACGCACAGGCAGCAGCATGTCTGCTGAAGTCATACTAAAGCAGTATTTTTAACGTGGCTTGAAAGAACTGCCAGCTCCCCTGCTGCTGAAAGTGGGGCTATTTTTAGCAATTAACTGTATTCAAATGTTTCTTCCACGATCTGCACAGGCAGAAAATGGTATAGTAGATTACCAGAAAGGATCATATACTCCCCTAGATAAAAGCAGCGTTCTTTGCTGTGTTAAAAATGTTAACGCAGATGGAAATCTTCACACTTCACAGTACCAATTCAGCCTGAGGCAGGGTAGGGAAAGGGATATAACCTTGAGGCTCCCTGTTAACATTTGTGTGCCCCCATTCTGAGAAAAAACTTGACTATTCATTTATGCTGCCTGGTTCCTGATAGTGCTTTGCATTACTATAGCTTCTTTCAGCTCACAATCTCAGACTTTTACCTCAATAACATGGAGGTGGACAAGATAATCAGTAAGTGAGTGGGATCTATTCCCATCTGGCAAACTCTTGCTGTTGAGTGTAGTCCTCAATAAAATCCACTTGAATGTCCTGGTATGTGGCAGTCTCTGCCTTCCTATAAACTATATTGTGTTGTTAATAATAAACATAGTAATGGTCAAGAACAATGTTTCTTGGACAGGTCTTGCTTCAGCCATCAGGCTGCCATGGGGTGGCAGGAGATAGCTGTGGTCTGGAGATTACATGGACTGTTATGGAATAAGAACAGTGCCTCAGATGGCCCCGATTCTGCAAATACTGGAATTGCTTTTTCTCAGAGCATATGCTTCAAGTGTAAACTTGAAGTCTGCAGTTGAGGGTTTTAAGCAGAGACACAAAATTAAACAAGTGTTCAACAGATTTGTTATAATTTTAAGTCCTCTGTTTGTTTCAGAGGGCCTTGCAAAGCAATTTTAATGCCTCTTGCTTGATCTGTAAAGCTGGGGAATTCTTCAGTTGGGGAAAAATGCAAAACATTGATTGCATGCAATTGGCAATTTTCCCCTGACTTCTGGACAGGGGAGAGCCACAAGCCTGCCAGATTCAGTGTTTCTTTGAGTGGAGCATGAGAATGCTGAAGGTAGTGGGTGCTGGAGGCAACTCTCCCATCACTCAGAGCCCTTCAGGAAGGACTGGATGGAAAAAGCCCCTTTCACTCATAAAATCACCTATGCAATAGGTTAGCAGAGGTACAGCAAGACAAATCCTTTCTTCAGCATGGCAGGGAAGGGAGGCATAGTCTATTTTCTATTTCTCTTGATGAGAATCTCTGTGAGTCAAGATTTCCTTTGCAAGCCAATAAGGAAACTTTAATGCCTGACATTAAATATTCTTTTTAAAGCTCTACTGAACTGAAGAAAAAAGTTAATTAGAGCTTCTTGCAAAGGAAATAAAAAAGTATATTAGTTAAAGTAGTGACATTTCCTTTTGATAGAAAGCTGGTGTTTCCAAGAGTCTGAGATAAAGGCTAATAGGCAGGCTAATCAAAGAACACAGGAACAAGTCCTTATGCAACACCTCTCCCGTCTGTTCAGTACAAATCCATTTGATCTTTACCATTAAGAAATGGAATTTAGCTCCATTCCACAAAAAAAGAATCTCTGGGAGTACACGAGAAGAATTGTGTCCAGGCCACAAGCTATCTGTCTGGGCTCACAGGCACCCTTCTCCACAGTCAAGTTGCAGCAAGATGTGGAGCTCGTCTTGACCTACTGTAAAATCAGCCATAAATGAAGGTCTCAGATCTTGAGGAGATATCAGAACTCAAGGAGGTACTAAAGCCTGAGCCCCAGACTCAAATTTATCCCTAAGATATGGGGAAAGTGTTACTCTACAGCCCAGCTCTGGATCTTACATTGTCCTTCATAGTTCTCCTTCTCTTTTTTCTGTGTTTCTATTCTGTTCCTTTTCACCCTCCTCCTAGTTATTCTCTTCCTTATGTGCTGATATGTTTCTCTGGAGCATCTTGCTTTTTCACTGTTTCATATTGCCAACACTAAAACCCCTATTTCTAAAAGTCAGAGCTGATAATTGCTTACTCCAAAAAACATTGCATCTACCATAGGAGGAATGCTGTGTTAGGGCTCAGTTTTGTGGGTAAGATTCACCAGGTGGAGAAGTAGGAGCTCTAGTTTTGGTATAACCGGTGGTGCTTGGATTACACACAGAGCACAGCATCCATAGGTATTGCACAAGGGGCAGGGGTCTGGCTCAAAAGGGCAGAACCATGCTTTGTGCTAGTGTGGGGATTTTTTTGTAACTTCTTAAAAGCTTAGAGTTCTGCTGCTTGTAAAGCAAGCTGAAGAAGCTGCCTTCAATGGGCTTTCCTGCTCACCTAAGAATGAGATGTCCTAACAAGCATCTGGAAACCTCTGGAGTTGTACCAGGCAGTCCAGTTCCTTCAGGCAATGCTGCTCTAGTTCTGAGTTTCGGCAATTTCTGTTTCAAATACCTGGTGAATTTTCTTTTCTAATTACACTAATTAGCCTCAATCACAAATAAAGAATCTGATGCTTCATCCTCTGGCACTGCATGTTCCTTGAAAGAAAAGAGACAAGCTGGTGTTTTTGTCTTTCCCCATGAGGAAGAAAAGCTTGAGTGGGTTTTGAAGCCCGGTGTGAAAATAGGTTTTGCTGAGAAAGTCACTGGAAATCAGAAAGCCATCCAGAACAGCTGAGGCCACCAGGTAGGACATGAAGGGAAATGGCTGCAATTTCAGCCTCCCTTCAGAAAGCCACGATGTCACGTTTCTGCCAGGGCTTTCTGGTTTTAGATATAAAAAGGGATGAGGTGAAGCATTCTGCACACATTTTTGTTGGACTCCACCACAATGTGTATGTGGAGCTTGAAAATTGAGGCATCCATCCCTGCTTGCATTCACTGAACCTGCTGGACATTTTGCCATGCACTTTAGTGTGAAGAGGATCTCATACTGGTTCTCTCTTAAAAACTGGTATTACAAAATGAGGGACAGCCTCAAATTCCATTAAGCTCAACGCGTGTGCTCAGCTACTGATAGGATTTGGTCTCTAGGCTTATATGTGGTTTATGTCTCTTTCTCCTTGGTGGCATATCAAATGCCATATTACCCCATAAGTTCTTCACTAGGAACACAAGAATTACTGCTCCATTAAAGAAAATGTGGAAATTACTACTTTTTCCCCCATGAGTTGCTAACAGGCTTCATAACAGGGTCACAGGCTAGGGTGAATGGAAGGGGAACACTGCTGGCCTCTGCTCAAATCTAGTCCAGCAACAGCAGGATGCTCAGGGTCTCATTCAGCTGAATTTTGAATTATTTCCAAGGATGGAGATCCCACAGCGTCTCTGTTCAACTGCTTCATCACACTCATTATATTCCTTTTTTCCTCCTATCAAAACCACAACCTCTTTTTTGTTTCAAATCTGTTGCCTTTCATCCTTCTGCTGTACACCTCTCCAAGGGGTCTGGCTCCACCTTCTCTAAACACTCTCAATTAACAGGGTTTGTGTCACATAAGCAAAAAAAAAAGAAAGATGGGCAGAGTTGTAGAATGTATATCCAGACTAAAACTTCAAATATTAAGACTCCAGCAGATTAGTCTGAGCTTCTGGCTCAGATGATTGGTTCACTGAGGATCAAAAAGGTACAAAAATCATGTTTGATCTGAGTGTCAAACATGGCTCACACCTTTGCACCGATCAAGGAATTCAGACCAGATTTGTCTCTAGGAAGGGCCAGAATGAGACATCTCCAAACAAGTTTTCAAATCAATTGTCCAAATTTCTTTTGAAAAACCCTGTGGGTGTCCCAACACTTTATGGTGGTCATGTCTGAGATGTCCCTTTGTCCTTCCAGGTGGAGTTGATATGTGATGTGAAGTGCTGATCCCCTCAGGAATGTAGATCCCCTTTAAAACCAGCAGGTGTGATAAGTCAAAGCCAGAGTAAAAGGCTGCAATTCTGTCACTGTGCTCAGACTTCAAGGGCAGCTTTGAATTTGGCTGTCTGCATGGGTCACCTGATGGCAATGGCAGCAATGTAGGATCACAAGAGTGATGTCTGTGAAACAGGAAACCTTAAGGAAGACTAAAAGGCCTCTTGGGAATTGTACTCTCAAGTGTCTGAAGAGCTTCAGTCAGTCTCTTCTTCTGCTGAGGCTCACACTTCTGGGTGCTAGAGCCACCTTGATAGTGTGTCATGCAAAGTTAGGAAGGAAATATGTGCTGGGTGTCAGGTTTAAGGATCTAAAAGACTTGTTAAGTGCATGTTTGACTCTAGACAGGCACAGAAGACTCATGCACTTGAGTGAGTTCAGAAACATTGCTGCATCAGAACTAGGGCGGGCCTGTTTCAGCAGCAGGGCCAGGAAGCTCTGAGGTGTCAGGAGGCCAAAAATAGAGATGCAGTATGAAAGCTGCACCATATGAAAGCTAGTGGAAACCAAAGTGCTGCTAGACGTTTATTTTCTTTTCTTTTCTTTTTTTTTTTTTTTTCCTTCCCACTGAGAAACCTACAGTGTCATACTCTGGCCTATTTTGATTTCTGGAGATGTGAATAGAAATATGACTCATGATAACTAATTAAGACTAAGTTGCAGAACGATTAAGCTAAACAGTATTTTCCTTTGGGAGAACCACAACTATTTCATGCCCTAGGTAATTGATTTTGATATGCTTTCCCTTGGCTAGGAAATGCAAAGTTCCTTGCTACACATTCCCTGCTGGTTTTGGTCACTGAATTCTTGATATTTGAAAAGGAGATAATGAAAGTTATCATATCCCATTTATTCCTAGAGACTCTCAGTTCAGTGGGGGGTCTGAACATTTCTTGCCATCAGCAGTAACGATAATGGGTCTCACTTAATGAGCAGCCACTGAGACAGGCATGCACAGGACAACAAATCAGCAACTGCACGTGCAGCCCTGATAGAAGGAAGACCACAGGACTCCAGGATCTCTCCCAGAGGTCATTGATTTGTCGGTCCTTTAACAAAATGGGTAATTACTGGGCCCTGACACTGTAAAGGAGGACAGCTCTTGGCAAAAGCAGTTTGTGAATGTAACTGCAGACCGTGGGATCAGCAGAGGAGACATGACCACAGGAAGCTGAGAATAGCAATGAGGCCTCTGCCAAAGCTGACCCTGGGGCAGGTGGGAATAACTCCCTTATTCAGACAGAGCAAAAGCAGAGATGAGACAGTACCTATAGACAAGACCAGGTGAGCAAACCGGCAGCCTTCTACTTTGGGAGATGCCAAAGGCGGTTTCTCTGCAGCAGCAGCCGTCGCGTCAAGGAGGGCAAGAGCTGCTTGTCCTCTGCACCACCCTCCACAGCACTGGACTGTGGCCAGCAGTGCTGGGGCAAGTCAGGAACATATAAGCTCTCGGTGGGTAATTGAAAGTTGATCGTATCTAAAATTAGCTGCCAGCAGCTGAACGTGTGCTAAGCCATGCCCACGTGGGTACCCGGTCCCAGCTCTCCCACAGGTGGGATGTTCCACCTCTCAGCACCCACAGCAGCTCTGGCTGCCTGCAACCTCAGCAAGGAGGTGCATTCCCTCCTACCCCCACCACGAGGTCAGTGTGCCAGAAAGACGATGCATTAGTGGCAATACTGGCCTTGTACTGCCCTCGTGCAGTTTTTGTCTGGGTGAAGAGAGGACTCCAGTTTCCAGCACTGCTAATCCTCTGTAAAGTTCACTTGGTAGCTGGAGAGGTTGCTGCACCTTTACTGAAAACAAACATCTTCCTCTGAGATGTGTTGCCTTTGGCTGGGCTGCTGTGTTTATCAAGCAGTCACTTTCATCATTGCTTGCTTTATTTTATGCCATCTATTACCAGTGTCCTGTGCCCTAGCTCTGTGGTGTGTTTTATGCATAGTTTCTCTACAAACAGTGCAGACAAAGTTAATCTGATTGTAGCTGCTTTGCTCTAATTAGAGCAACCCTGGAGCCTGGGTCCTCAGTGCTGACACTATTCTCCAGGATGAGGAGAGCAGACACCAGGGCTCCTGGGTTCTGCTGCCAGCCTTCCCTCCCTGTGCCATCCACTGTGTAAATGGGATCTTTAGAATTAGAAACCTGAATAAATGCAAACCACCTGGATGAAGGATTGAATATTTTGCATATTTGTGAATGCATCAGATGCCCTTAAAAAGTGTATTTGTATTAGGACAAAGAAGCAAACTATCCTTTAATCAGGATATCCCCAGCAGTTACTAGTCACAAAGGAAAACTAAGATTTCCTGTCAAGAACACACAATTCAAAAGGAGACTGCCAAGATAAAATTCACACTCAGAGATACTTATTGTCATGAAGCTGTGTGATTGTAATAAAGCTGAGAAATACTTCAGGAACTTTATTAGATAAATGATCAGTGCTCCTCATTTACAAGCAGTTCAGAGTTTTCTGAAAGCCATATATCACAGAGGAGCTAGGTTGACTTTTTAGCAAGTCTCGGGCAACTCAGGCAGAAGCATTTAGCTCTTCCAAACAGTGTAACCATCGCTGAGCTCTTAGCTAAAACCAGGGCTCTACAGGCAAGAAGCATCTTGCAGATTTTTGGCAGCTGAGGAAAAAGGCATTCACAGCTTCTGGGACTGGACACATTTCTGTCTGAAGGGAACTGAGAATGAGAGAGAGCCTGTAAGGAGAGTCCTGAGGACAGGTCTGCCCAGTGTAACAGGAAACCTTCTCATCAAGAGGCAAGGGAGATGAATGATGGGGAAGTGTAGCCTCCACTGTCACCACTCATTTTTTGCACTTAATGAATTACTGGAATCAGTCACATAATGGATGATCAAAGACCAGAAAAAACATGCTGCTGCTCACCTGGGCAGAGCTGCAGAGCACTCAAACAAATGCATCAGGCCTTTGCCTGACAAAAGGAGCCAGTGTGGGTACAAGCAAAGCAAAGTCTGTCTTCAGTTGGGCTGGGAAAGCAAGGTCTCAGCTACCTGTGTCCATCAAAATCAGATGGGACTTAGATTTTCGATAAATTATGGGGACTAGCTGGGTCACTAATTGGACATGTTTCAACTCCCTGTGCAGTTTCATTGCTCTTTAACAGAATGCTGTAAGAAATGCCCATTTCAAAGGTGGATTTGTTTCAGAGGCTGGTGGTATCTGTGCAAAGGTCATGTGCAGCCTCAGTCTACCACAGAGCACCCACAGGACTGCAGAAATGTCATTTTCTTCTGTACCCCATTAGCAGAATGCTACTGAGAGTTTCACTGGCTACTCTGTCCCTTTTAGCCCCCTGGTTCATCTGTTTTGCTTTTTTTTATCCATTTTCAAGGACTCAAACTGGGAACCACATGCAGACTCTCCGGCTGGTATCTTGTGCTGTCAAATATGTATTTTGGCAACTGTTCTGGCCCAGAGGATACCCAGACTGCTGGCACAGGTAGGGCAGGTATCTGCCACCCCAGGGGTTTAGCCATGTGCCCTGGGGTGCTCTAGTCAGGAATCACAGCTTGGCTTTGAGCCTATATGGAGACAACATGGATTTGGGATTAGAGCTTCCACGGGGAAGCTGCCATCCTTAATTAAACTCCTCCATAAGGCTACAGCTTGGGATTGGCACACACAGATCTCTGAGCATGAACTTTCCAACTCTCTCTCCTTATTTCTGCTCTTGAACATTTCCAGCACTGCAGCTGGTGCTTCCTTCCTTTGGCAGCAGAGCTTTTTACAAGTGGCATTCACACAGGCAGGATCCCTAACAGTCCCACTGCACTACAAAGGGGAAACATGGTGCTTGGGAACTCAGGTGGGCAGCATTCACACAAAAAAGGCAGCAAGGTAGCCCATGAGGCAGTTTGTCATCATTTTTCATGAACTCTGCCCAAGGCTGACTGAATGGCTGTGGGATTAGCCCAGGTTTTGGGAGGCTCTGCTTTTTCCTTGGGTGGGATTTCTTATTCTTGTTGGCAGGTAGCAGAAATCAAGAATGGACCACGTCTGCCCATTCAGCAAGTGCTCCTCTGTCTCCAGCTCACTGGGCTGAGCATTCCAAAGGAAAGACCCATGGTGAGACTGAGGATCATCTCTTCCCCATGTTATGTCTCCTCATGGTGATCATAAATTAGGTATGCGCTTAATCTCCAAAGCCTGCTGTTTTATGTCCCTTTTAACATTTGCAGTTAGGAGAACTCTAAACAATTCCTTTCAGCAATTACTTTGCCATAATATCTGCCTTTGGCTGTAGGCTCTGGTTTAATTAACCTGCCATGAGAACAAATTTCCTTTTACCCTTTTTTAATTTCCCACTCTCTATTTTCATCACCTAGTGATTTGTGTCTCAGTTGCCACATGGGGACAGTAAAACAGGGATAATGGCATAGTCTTTCCTATATGGGGATAATGTCAGAGTAAATAACTTCAAAGCCTGGCAGGCACCCAGTCACTAACTATGGCAAGTACTGTGTCTACACTTGGCTCTGCCGCTGGCTTTGGAATATTATCTTCCCCAGACTCAGGATATGTAAGTCACACCACTGAATTTACTGAGAGAAAGCTACTCAGTCATGTTCTCAGGCAGTCTGAAATGCTGTTTCTCCTCTATCAACTCCTCCTGCCTTGCCTCTTCCTACATTTATTTTCCTGGGCATCTGGAAAGCTGAAAAAACAGGTTTACTTAAGGCAGCTTTCTAAAGAATGGAGGGATCCTCAGAGCAGCTTCACAGAGAGCTCTGTGCTGGTCTGTAACAAAATTGCTCTGGAGCGCTGAGAAGGAGGCCAGCTCTGGGCACCAAAACCTCACTTCTGCCCTGCAGGAACACTAAATTCAGCTAAAAAGGTTGCATATGTTAATGATCATCCAGGAGAGAGGAGCCACAGGAAGTTATTAAACTATTCAAAATATATTTTAGAACTCCCAGACAGAACAATAAGCCCCCTGATTTAGTCCATGGAAAGAAAAGACAGTTACATGCTCAGTTAGATGGGGAGTGCATGATCTCACATCCCTTTGCCACTGGTGCAGTCTCACAGATGTCAGTGGGATGATCGCTTGCATAAACAAGAAGGCACAGCTGAGCCACAGCAGTGGTTGCCTGTAGCCTCTTCCTTGGATGCAAACAGGGTCATCCCAGCCACACTGATTATATGCCGTGGCATGAAAAAAGTGGGTCATCAATACAGACAGGATAACCTAGCACTGAACAGGGTTTTGTTACAAAGCTCTCTGTCTGATATCAAAGGCCAGAAAATATAGTCTCCTGCAGCAACAAATCCAGGCTTGAGCAAGAACAGTTCTGACTCCCCTACAGGCTGTGAGGATCGTGTTCCCTATACATGGCCAACATTTTCTCACCCTTTGTGAGGTGCTTAGCAGGGTGGAAATCTTGCAGGGAGACATCTCAAGCATGTGTCAGAAGTGGAGCCCAAAGCAATACAGTCTGGAAGATTTAGTGCTCAGGGTACTGCCAGCACAATCTGGGGGAAAGCATTTGGTCCTGCGACACTGAAAAGATAACTTATGTCTTCCTGGTACTAGGAGTTTGACCTACTTCCCTCTGCCTTTCAGAGGAATCTAATGCCAAATGGCCCAGAAAAGAAAACATAATTATTTGTGGTGCCCCGAAGTCACAAGCCAGGCACCTGAATGCTTGGTACTGAATTTCACAGTCTGAGACACTCATAACTGCCACATCCACGGTTTCTTGGGCCATTCTTTTATTCTTTACTGGTTTTGTGGGGTTTGCCTCTGGATGTCAGAAATTGCTGGGGGCATCATAGAGGTGAGATTCTAGAAACAGAGGCTTTAAGAAAATTCCAGATATCCTGACACTTATGATGAAGCCTGCAAATCAGACCTGTTGATTACATCCCCTTCCTCATCTGCACTCCTGTCTGCAGCACAGTGAGCTATGGGAGCCCATGGGCATGTGTGTGATATGGGTTGGTTTTCCTGGGAAGTGCTGCTTTGTAAGCACCAGCAGCCAGTTTGGCATTTCAGTGTCAGCACATGGAGATAATCAAAACACCTCTAAGGATAACCATGAGTTCTTCTCTGTTAACATAGAGGAAGAACAAACCATTGGTCTCACATGTTGGTGCAGCACTTGTCATCCAACAGGATCTCAAAAGTCGTTAGTCCACTAAGATGGGAACATGTTAGAAAGGGATGTAGGCAGCCTGTGAGGGATCATAAAAATCTTTCCCTCTTTAACTTCTGCATGCAGGCTCTGGTAAAACCCAGCAGCTAAATATGAGGGCTCTGGAAAAACTGCATTTACTTAAAGGGGTGATTCCCCAGAAAAGTGACCTTGCAGATGCCACCTCTATCCACTGCTGCCAAACCTTTCCCTGTTTTGTAACAAAACTTGGTATCCTCAGTGCTGTTTGTGTTAGCACTGAGTCACTGGTCCCCCACTGCCCCAGGAGAGAGGAAGGGATGTGCTGTGATCCACATGTCACACTTGGGAAGACGCAGAGAGAGGCAGCTCTGGGACTAACATGATCTGGCAACTCTTGACACCACAAATCAGGGCAACACTTTGCCTACAGAGGAAATTACATTGCAATAAGAAGAACCATAACAATATAATTCCTGCTGTGTAGACATTCCAGTTTCAAAGCAACGCATTGGTTGTAGCCATACAAACTCCTGTGGGATTCTCAGAGTAAGGCTGAAAAGGTGAAGAGCCCAGATCTTTGAACCTGATCCTTTCAAGCAGTGTTTAAACTCATTTGTACAGCAGAACCAGCTACTCCCTTCAAAAAAGAAAATCCACTTAATCCCATTTTGACTAGTATTAATGTAGTATGTATTCGTAATTGAAAAAAAAAGGTTAAGCTTCAAACAGCCATTTGTTACTGTCACTTTCT
This sequence comes from Pomatostomus ruficeps, assembly GCA_013400735.1. Taxonomy (NCBI): domain Eukaryota; kingdom Metazoa; phylum Chordata; class Aves; order Passeriformes; family Timaliidae; genus Pomatostomus; species Pomatostomus ruficeps. The sequence goes on from VYZT01021292.1 coordinate 91,659, forward strand.
TTGCTGGTTTTCATGCTTGCAAGCCTGTGAATGTCTGTGTAGGGCTCTTCATTACATCTTACACACCCCCTGCAAGTGGCTGGGCTTCAAGCTGTGGAGCAGCATTTTTGTGTTTGGACAAGGCTGCCTTTCTTAGGAATGAAAGTGGCCCCAGCCAGAGGAATCGCCAATAAGCAGCCATTTCTCTCTTTTGCTCAAACACTATAAATAAATAACATATAAACAAAAGAGTTTTTTCAGAGAAACTGGACAAATCCTTGGGAAAAAAATTCCCCCCAGGACGATGGCATGCAGGAAATCCCTGAGCCACAGATCTTGGGAGTCTGGGAAATATTTGGGAGATCAAGTAGTGCTTGTTTGGCCTTTCTTATGTCACCTCCTGGCAGAGGCAGGATCAGGGTTAAACAGGCCATTGACTTGACGCAGGATAACTCTTCCGAGTCAGTCCTTAATTGTTTGTTATTTGCTTTCCTCTTGGATGTCCTTGGATGGAACAGGGTGGCAGCAGTTTTGTTGAAATAGGTAAATGCCACTCCACACTTCGCTACTGGTCACCTCCCAACCAGGCAAAACCCCTGGCCAGGCAGTGTGAGGGCCAAGCCATCAGGCCTTCCAGATGAACTCTTCTGGGTTTTCTCCTCATTTTTCCTCAAGGTGGGACCATATGCACTGATCTGCCTAGGAAGAACTGGCGTCTGGGCCAGGAACTCCTGGAAGAAGCAATTAGCAAGAGCAAAGATTCCGTTATGTGGAGCACCTGGGTATCTGACTGTGTGTTCGCAGCACCATCTAGTGCTTCGCAGGGATTTCTATTCCTCCTTCCCCAAATCCGCAGTGTGTAGCCAGGACCCATCCTTTCCTCCCGCCCACACCGCTACTCCGCAGGCTGTCGGGGGGCTCGCTTTGAAGGCAAACGCTGCGTTCGTGCACAGCAGACGTGTGACAGCCTGGAGAAGGGCAGCACAGGATAAAAGGTGTGTCAACATCTCAGGTTTGTGCAACTCTGAGTGACACCTGCGAGCTACCCGAAATCAACCCAGGGCAGCACATCCTGCTTTAGTTGAACCCTATCTTCAGAATCTCTATAAAATTAATGACAAATACTTGGTAAGGGTTTGGAGTAATTTCAGTGCTCTCCTCTTCCTTCCTCCAGGGCAGCTGCAGAGCCAATGCCCTCTGCTGATAGCAGAGGATAATTTTCTACTGTGAGGCAGAAAAAAAATTTCCAGACTTTTTATCGAATCTCTCTTCTTTGATGTTTTCAGCAGCCCCATTGTTATTCCCAGGGGCTGGAGGAAACAGAATCCCAGAATTGCCAGGGTTGGAGGGGGCCTCCGGGGATCACCCAGTCCAAGCCCCTGCCAAGGCAGGGTCACCTGGAGTGGGTGTGACAGGAGCGAGTCCAGGTGGGTTTTGACTGTCTCCAGAGCGGGACTCCACGTCTTCCCTGGTCAGCCTGTTCCAGTGCTCTGCCACCCTCATGTAACGAAGTTCTTCCTCGTGTTGGGGTGGAACTTCTTGTGTTTCAGTTTATGGCCATCGCTCCTCGTCCTGCCGCTGGACACCATGGGAACGCCTTCGTGGGAGCGGCATCATGCGGCTAATACTTGCCTGCGGGAGAGCTGCTGAGCTGAGGTTCTCCCAGGACGCGGGAGCCCGCTCTGTGCGGAGTGCGGGGTGCGGGCTACGGGACAGGGACGGAGAGGGCGGCGACGGGACTCGAACCCGGGTACTACGGGGAGCAGCGCGGCCCCGCACCACGTGACGCGTCGCCGTGCCCGCCTCCCATTGATACACTGGAGGACCCGCCAGGAACGCTCAATCGATGCCCGAGCAGCAGATCCGGCCGGCCGGCGGGCGGGGGAGCGCGCTCGGCGCTCGGCTGGCGCTGCCGCGGGCGGGGGCGCGGGGCGGNCGATGGCGGAGCCGGCGGAGAAGCTCTACCGGGCCGAGTATGCCAAGAGCGGCCGCGCCTCCTGCAAGAAGTGCGGCGAGAGCATCGCCAAGGACTCGCTGCGCCTAGCGCTCATGGTGCAGGTACCGCCTGGCGAGGCCGCCGCGGGCAGGGGGCGGGCTGAGCAGGTCGCTGCTCTCCGTTCGGTGTACCGCAGGCGGCGGGGCCAGCCCGGGACTCCGCTCCCTCCGCCCGCCGCGTTGCCCCGGAGCCGCTCGGCCGCGCCTTTCGCTGCCGCGGGGGCGAGGGCAGCCTATTTTTAGCAGAGGCGCTTTCGCTCGTTGCCGTGTCTGCACCAGCGCCGGTGCCCGGGGCAGCCCTGCCCGCAGCGCTCCCCGGGGCCGGGGGGAGCCGCTTGCCCCGGGCTGTAGGGGCGGCTGGAGGCGAAGCGGTGCAGAGCTCATCGTGCGGTGGCATGCTGGGGCCGGGGGGGCGGCCCGGGGCGCGCCCAGAAGCGCTTTGTTGCTATCCGGGGAGCGAGGCAAGCTCCGCGACTCCGCTTTTCCGTGCCCCGGGAAGCGTCTGCCGCTCGCAGCGCACGGTGTCGGGGCCGGGGAATCCCCGCTCGATGCGCGCTTTGCATACGAGACAGAGGAACTGCGGCCCGGAAGGTGTGAGACGGGTGGGGCAGCCCCGGGGGCCGCAGCAGGAGCGGCGGGGCCCGGGTGGTCTCGCAGAGCTGGCTGGCACATGGCAGGCGTGAAACAGCCGAACCGCAATTGGCGATCTGGCTGCGAAGGCACGGTTTGCTCTCCGCCGCCCTCATGCTGTTATTTGCCTTTTGGGGAAGAGACTGCTCGGCTTCCCTTTGGAAGGAAGGGAAGAGCCCCGTCCTGTATTGGGGGGCTGGGAACTGTGCAGCGACCCGGCATCCCTCCGTGCTGCGGGAGGATGCAGAGGGAATCGCCGCTCTCCCTGGAAGGGGGGTACTTTATCCTCCTGGCTGCAGGAGGGCAGATGGGAGGGGGCACCTGCAGCATGCTGGGGGCGGGCTGAGTTTGGGGGTGTTGCTGTGGAAGGTAAGCAAAAGCATATGCGTGTGTCTACGGAAGGCGAGCAAGGACGTGGCGTGCGAACGCCGGCGCAGAGCCCTGCGGATATATGGATGGATGGGTGCTGTGGCTCCCGGCCGCCCGAGGAGGCGGTCTGGAGGACGCACCTCGCTTGTGCCCCCGGGAGAGGCACCGCTTGTACGGGGGAGGAAGAGCCCGGTGCCCCCTCGCCCGGGCTGCCGACTACCGGGCGGGGCTGGCAGGTCTGCCGGGGTTGGAGGCAAAGCTGCTGCCCCCGAGGGGAAATACCTGTCTCTGCCTTTGTTCCCCAGAGCCTCGTTCCCCTGGGAAAGATGTGGGACCATGCGGTGCCAAGCTGCAGCGTCTGCTCGCACGTGTTCCTGCTGCCTCTCCTTTTGTCTCCCCGGCTGCCCTCAGCCGCTCGCTGGAGCTGCTCCTCCTCCCCTGCTCCGGCTGCTGCTCCTCGGCTGCCTCACGTTTGTTATCCCTTCCTGTCCTGCCCAGCAGTTTAAGCTGATGTGAGGCGTGTTGCCCTTCCTCAGCATGGGGGTCAGGGGGTGTGTTCTGGTTTCCTAGAGTTTGGTTTGTGGAGTGAGCCCCTGGGGACCATGACATTCCTCACAGAGCTACTGCCTTTCATTGCCAACTATTTTCCCAAAACTGCCAGTCTTACACCACACACTTGCATTTTTATTTATTTCCCCCACAACCTCTTGAATTTGCTTGCTCTTTACCCACTGCCAGTTTTTGTACCAACAGAGTGCACCATGCTGCTGAGCCTTCCGCTGTAAATGCCTGAATTTCACTAGAGCAAGTGGGCCCCTCATTTCTTCCTGGGGAAACCCCCTGCAGAGCAGCCTCTGTGCCAGCATCAGTGCATCAAGCTCTTCTGCAAATTGTGCTGAAGAAACTAAAGGAAGGCCCAGACCAAGTCCTTGGTTGTGTCTGCTGTAACCCCCCCATTTTGTTTTGGTTCCTCAAGTGAAGAGCTTCGAATGACAGTGGGATCCTGGGTACTTGGCACAGGGCAGGCACCCAGGCTCTGCAGGACCAGTACCAGCTTTGCCTTTTGCTTCCAGCTGGAACTGAGTGGTTTCTGTTATCTGAATGTGCAATATGAAAGCGAATCAGTCTCTTTTTTTCCTTAGTTTGTTTAGGAAGCTATGGTCTAGAGATAGGTGAGCTGAGAGAAGTTGTGTGAACAAGGCCCAGCTTGCCTGGAGGTTTCATTTGCCACACAGAGAAAAGAGTCTAAAACTCCATGTAGAGGAGATTACTCACTGCTTTTATCGTTGTCTTAAAGATTGAGCCAGCTCTGCATTCTTTTGTACACCTCAGTGCCTTGTGCCCCTAAAGCCTTTTGTGTTGGGAACAGCCCTGAGGAGTCCTCCAGGTAAACTCTAGGCACAAGCCCAGAGGTGTCCCAAGTTTCAATGCCAAAATTGCATGTGACTTACAGACACATTGAGGGCAACTGCAGGGTGCCTGCTGTGGTGCTGTGAGGGTACCTGAGTAATCCAAACCCTGGTGTGTGGGAAGAGTCTGTCTGGAAATAAAAATGTCCTCTTACAGTTTGGGTAGATGGTTGGTTGTAGTTTTGGCTCCCAGCTCTCCTGGTTCCATGCTGTGGTCTTTGAAGCCCTTTCCTTTTCCTTCCCACTCATGCACAAAACTCTGCTGTTTTTGGCTTGGAGATCTCCCTCCTGTTAGTGAGTGACACATGGAAGGCTTTCCTAGGTCGTTGGTTCTGTATCATCGGTAATCATAATAATATAGCACTGAGTATTGTTGGTACAGCAGTTGTTTGTGTGTGTTATTTGGAGCCAAACCACTGTAAGGTTATTTTGCCTGGTGGGTAACTGGAGCGATGCCAGGGTGGTACCTATTGTGTCTGAGTTTTAAACAAGTGCTTGGTGTGGGGCAGGGCACTCTGGAGGGAGGGCTTGGGAGATGCTTCTGTCCTGATCACAGAATCATGGAATGGTTTGGTCTGGAAGGGACCCTCAAGATCGTCTAATTCCAACCTCCTGCCATGGGCAGAGATGCCTCCCACTATACCAGGTTGTTCAGAGCCCCATCCAACCTGGCCTTGAACACTTCCAGGGATAGGGCATCCACAACTTCTGTGGGCAACCTATCCCAGTGCCTCTCCACCTATCACTACAAGCCCTTGTGAAAACTCCCCTCTCCAGCTTTCTTGTAGGCCCACTTCAAGTGTTGGAAGGTGCTATAAGGTCTGCCTTGGAGCCTTCTCCAGGCTGAACATCGCAAACTCTCTCAGCCTGTCTTCATAGGAGAGGTTCTCCAACCCTGTGATCATCTTTGTGGCCTGCTCCCGACCTCTGATGCAGAACTTGATTTGGGCTCTGGTGTTTCCCTTGAATTTTGTCTCTACCTACTGCAGGCCACTCAGGAACTTCTTCAGGCGTCAATCTTTTGAGCTGCCCTTCTTATCTTGTGCCTGACATGAGTTCTCCGGGATATGGAGAGTTTGCTTGAGAAGTGGCTCTCAAAGGGATTGTGGAGTGAAGCCAGCAGCCTCTTGTGCCACACAGTCTCACAGGGGCTAGTGCAGCCATGCTGAGGCTGTGACCTTTTTTTTTTTTTGTAAAACAGATGGGCTGAGCAGCAGGGTGATGAACTGGTTAATCTAGCTAAATGCTCCTTCCACGTCTATCCCCGTTGGGACATCTCCCCAGCAGCTTGTCTGTCTTATTAGATTTTCTTCTTAGACTTTGTCCTAAATAGTATCCATCTCTTGATTTAAAGAAAAATAAAAAACTAAAAAGAAATAACGTGTGTTTACCCAGATTCTACTTTTTATCTTGGCTTTGTTTTTTTTTCCCCTTGATTCTGCTTGAATTATTTCATCTTGGCTTAATGTGCTTTTTTCCTAGTCGCCCATGTTTGATGGCAAAGTCCCTCACTGGCACCACTACAGCTGCTTCTGGAAGCGGGCTCGAATCGTGTCCCACACAGACATCGATGGCTTCCCTGAGCTTCGGTGGGAAGATCAGGAGAAAATCAAGAAAGCCATTGAAACTGGAGGCCCTGGAGGAGGTAGGCAGAGGTCTCGTGGTGTTTGGAGGTTCAGCTGGAGCTGTGCTCTCTTTTGTTGTGCTGTTATTATGGTGGCTTGATGTCCACGTCCCTTCACCAAGTGATGTCAGAAGAATTGTTGAGGTGTCTCCACGCCCCAGGGTTAGGATACTGGCAGTATCATTCAGCATGTTAAATCCATGAGGGGAAAAAGACAAGTCAGTTGGCAGATATATTGAAAAACACTTCTTGTTACCATGATTGGTGTATTTAGTTTCCAGTTCTTTAATGTTAACAGATGCTGTTGTAATACGTTGTTTTAATGGTACCTCCAGTGCAGTGCATGGTTATGGTGGCTCTTTTGTGCTTTTGAGCATGAACTGCTTGTCTTGCTCTGTATTCAAATTCTGGACAAATGAGTGGCTGGAACACAAGAGGTTTGTTAATGCAGACTGCTAACAATCTGGGGCAGAGAATAAGAAAATAAGGGAATGCATATTAAAGCTGAACTCTGTATTTGCTTTGTTCTCCAGGAAAAGGAGGGGAACAGGAAGGAGGTGGTAAGGCTGAAAAGAGCCTAAATGACTTTGCTGCAGAATATGCCAAGTCTAACAGAAGTACTTGCAAAGGCTGTGAGCAGAAAATAGAAAAGGTAAAAAAGTTCTCTGTCTTGTCTTTTCTCTCACCAGTTTTAATTCAAACAGTGGCTTTTATCATTGCTTCCTGTCTGTCCTGCATATGGAAAGCACTTGCAGAGCTGCATTTCTGTGTCTGAGGAGCAGCTGTGTCCTGGACAGCTGACAGTAAAGGCATCCCTCAGGCATGGTAGCCTGGGCTTCAAGCCTGGTGATCCCTGCTTTCACTTGTGTCTTAGAGCAGGCTGGGAACACTGCTCACCAGCATTTCTGTGGCAAGACAAACACCACTAATTGCAGCTTCTCCTGCTTGTTGCTGGACTGCAAACCAACTGCATGTTGGACATCTGAAAAGTAATTTGCAGTAAAACAGGGTAAGATCATGTTAGCATTGATGTTTGAGTGATAGGGACATAAAGGTCATTTTTAGATTTGCCTTTATGAGGCTTGCTCATGTGAGTTTTACGTGTCCAAGCTTTCTGGAAGTTGTAATAAAGACAACAGCATTACCCCATTTGAGAGGATTTTGAACAGAAAACTACCTTAACGGGTGACTTTTTCAATCTAGCAAGAGTACTGAAGAAAGCAGAGGAACTGTAGTGAAAGGGTTTGAACAGAAGTTGCAGACTTTGATAGAGGAACTGTTACTGTTTTACAGGTGTTTAGGAATCATCATGTTGGTAACTTGATAACATCCTGCTCCTTCCAGAATGTCCTAACAGCTGCTCTTGTATCACTTTAATCTACCTCAGGGCCAGATCCGGATTTCCAAGAAGATGGTGCATCCTGAAAAGCCGCAGCTGGGAATGATAGATAACTGGTACCACCCGGACTGCTTTGTGAGCCGCCGAGCAGAGCTGGGCTTCCTCCCAGCCTACGGGGCCACTCAGCTCCTGGGCTTCAGCATCTTAAAAGCTGAAGATAAAGAAACTCTGAAGAAGCAGCTCCCAGCTACCAAGAGTGAAGGGTAGGTGGTTAGTGAGGGAAATTGTGTTGTCTGGAGCAGCCATTGCCTTTAAATACATCCATGACAAATGTTGTGGGACATTGTTGTCTGTGTTGAAAGAATATTGGTCATAGGAGGGTTTGGTCCTTCCTATGACCTCAGGCAGATGACAACAGACATTCCCTGTCCCTGGGAACATGCAGTCCAGTTGCCCCCTGTGACTGCCTTGAGAAAATGCAGAGACCTGCAGCTGTGACTTGGAGGGCTGATGTAGGGCTTTCAACCATAAAATACATGCATAGTACAAATGGATACTGGGCTCTGCATCTGCTTGTGTGATACTGTTATCAGTGATGGTTTCTCTGCTCAAACCGCTTGTTAGAGAATTGATTTGACATCTCTTATCTGTGAGCTGCTGATCTGTGACAGAGACTGAATCTGATAGTGGTGTTTGTTGGCCATGTAGTGCTTACACTTGAATGCTTTTGTTTGCTGAATCTCTTATAGTGTGTCTGAAATTTCATTACCTTGCATTGAGATTTTCAATGGAGGCTCTTGACAGAACTTGTACTGAGAGAGAACTGTTTCCAGGTGACTTGTTAGCTTTGTGAATCTTTCTTTGTTAATGAAGGCTTTTGTTACTTGTTCTTGAAATGACTTTGCCTAGAGTCATGCTTCGTAACACAAACCAGTGTTGTATTGTCCCCATGGAGGAAGAAATGTAAGGTGTTTTTGGATCCTACAAATAAGACGGATCTTGTTGGAAAACATTGGGCTTCTCTGTGTACATTTTAAACTGAATTCACCTTTGCTTTTGCAAAGATTAACGGTGAAAAGGTCCAGTGAGGCTGCTGTCTGTTCTGAGAAGCCATGGCCGTGTCAAATCTGTGCAGTCTGTGTCAGTAGTGATCTTCAGATGTGCATCTGAAGCGTGTAGTGTGCAGTTCTGAGCCGTCCGTGTGCATGAATGCCATTCCTGGCCAGAGGGAACACTGGAGCCTGCATAAACTGACTCATGTGAGGACAAGAGGCTGCAGCTTCCATGCTTTATTCCTGCTTGGCAAGCCCCTGCTCCAGAAGCATTTGGCAGTGGTGTGGGTGCTGTGGGGATGGTCCTGCAGGGCCACAGGATGGGGGCTTTGGCCAGAGCCCTGTCAGGTTCTGTTCTGTTCACCTCGCTCAGCTGAACTGATAGAGACCAAGAGGAGCTGTGTGCATCTGTTGGGCAGCCTGCTGTCATTCTATGCAGGGATTTTACCTCTGCATTGCTTGGTGCAAGCAGAAGTGCAGTTAATACCCTTAGAGTTTTTCAAGTAGTCCTTTGCTTTTTGTGCTGAGATGCAAGTTCTGCTTTGTCCTAGAACAGTGAGTTTAATAGGTTTATTTGTAGTTTTCTCCCATGTCCTCAGCAAATCTCTAGAGATTTGGCTGTGTAAGTGCTTCTCTTGTCTGCCCTGTCTCTGCTTTCCTGGGCCACATCTGGGATGCTATGCAACATATGACGGCTTTGTAAAGAAAGGCCACAAAGTAGTTTGCCAAGTCACTGTGTAAATAAAAGCCTAGAACTGCAATGGAAAAAAGCTTACGCTGGTGATGTAGGGTAATGTGAACCAGGACCTCACACCAGAAAAGCAGCAGGATGTCTCATCTTTCCTGCTTTCCAAGCACTGCCTGAACAAGCCCCTCAGCCATGAAGGTGCTGCCTGGCTCTTATGCTCAACTACCTGCTGCTGTTTGGGCTGTCTGCTTGAGCCAAGGATTGTAAGGGTCAATTGGAAAAATAGTTGTCTGTCAAAAAAACTGCATGAGTGAGAGTGTAAATAAACAGCATGAGTGGAGAAGTGTGGTGTGCTTAACTGTCTGGTGATTTTGCTGCCAAGAAAGCACAGGAGTTATGGAGAAGCCGACAGAAGAACACTCCAGAAACTTGAATGAGATGCAGTTACCTCAGATAATTCACCTTGTGCATTCGATCAGATAAAAGAAATTAACAACAGAAATGACAACCTCTTGCAGAAATTATGCTAGAGTGTCTGTTGCGAGTGAGATTCTCAAAATGATCTTTAAAGATATTTCTAACTGTGCTGCTGTCAAATTATATCTTGACTCAGGAGTCTGTGCAATTGAGATGTGACACATCCAAATTCAGGTGCTGCTACTGCACATCCGGCCCATACTCCAAAGACAATGTCAGATTTTGGGACTGCCCTGTGAGTCCTTTGTGTAAGATTGGCGTTGTGATGTGCTTTTTCCAGAAGGGAGAGGTTAGGTGCTGAACAGGGCTACCAAGAATAAGTTGGAAAATCCTTTCTCTGTGAAGGCCAAATATGGGAAGATTTACTGCAAGGATCCTGGCTCCTTTCCTCAGCCAGTTCTGGGTGAGACATGCAGCCCTCCCTTGGGCTGTGGGCTGTTCTGCATAAGCACCAGCACTGTGCAGACCTGGTAAAGGAGGATCTTGTGTCCTTGCCTGCAGCTTCTCCGTGGAGTGAATGCCTGTATGCTGGTGTAGGAAATGCAGTAGCAGCCTGTAAGCTCCTTTTGACAGTATTTCTTTGGCAGCGTGTGTTTTGCCCTCCTGTTCTGAGCTGTAATACTTCCTGTATTTTCTGCCTCGCTTGTTTAGATGGAGTTGTTGCCCAGGACAGGAGCAAAATGTCACTGGAGATGTCATGCAGCACTGGATTAGCTGCAGAGGTTGCCTGAGGCGAATGCTAAGTGCTCAGGTCACCAACAGTCTGGCAGTGCTTTACAGGGAGGAGGTGAAAAGGGCAGTTCTTGTTCCTCCCTCTGTGGGCTGCTGGCTTTATCCAGGGTTGTTGTGACTGTCCTTTCCACCTCTTCATTGTAGGGAGGGGAAGAGGGGAATGTGAAAAATAGAGTGGATGGCCAGGATGGGCCAGGCTGGAGTGGGACAGTTCACTTCCCTCTTCATCTTCTCTGAAGTTAGAATAAATCTTGTGTGTCCTCCATGAAGGTGAGAAGTGGTTTGGATTGCCTGGGAGGTACCAGTCCTTCCCGGCAAGCTATTGGGCCGTACCTGTCAGAGGTGGAAGGCTGCCCCTTCCCCAGCAGAAGAAAAGGTGTACATAGCAGCACCCTACTGCTGGGAGCAACACACAGTACTGGGGCCCCAGGATGGAAGATCCTTTTGTGTGTCTTAATGTATGGCTGTGAGGGTGTATTTTACTGATTGCTCTAAAATGTGCAGTTTTGTGGAGATGCAAGATGAATTCAGCTTTGCCATTCCCTCCTTCCAGGCTGTATAAAATGATTAGTGTTTGCTTTAGCCTTGGGCACAAAAGAGAAGGTGGTGACCAATAACTTTATGCCTCCCTGCTGTTGGGATGATGCCTCCCACTCTGTGGTTTGTTCCAATGGCTGGAGCAGGTACAGTAATCACTGTCTGGGAGAGCAGCTACTGTCCCCTTGACTCTGAGGAGAAGCTGCCAAAAGTGAGTGAGTCGCTGCTGGAATTTGGACGCTTTCCCTGGGTCACAGGGCCTCTCAGCAGAGTGATCCCCTTCCAGCGGCTGCTGTGCTGGGTTTGCTCCTTTTGGAGATGAGGAGACAAGTTACATTGTGGAAGTGAGTGCTGGCTTGCTGGTGGCAGCCTGGCTGTCAGCAGACACTGCAGATACATGGGGCTGGGCACCCCTCCTGAGCTCTCCCATCATTAAACCCCTGGTCTGGGAGGGTGCAGTAGAACACTTTGTGCTCAGACTGATATATTTTCCACAGATTCTGTTGTGTACCCCTGACTCTGTTAAAACATGGGGGAATCATTACCCTCTTGGTGGGGCTCAGTGGATGCTCTAGTTTTGCTCCCTGCAGGGGTGGCAGCCAGGGAGGAGAGAAGACTTGCTTGGCCTGGGGACTTTCGTAGGCACTGCTCTGTGTGTGCTGGAGCCAGTCCTGCCACGCTGATTGCTGCTTGCCTGATTTAGAACACAGGATGAAGTTTTATTTGAGCAGTTGCTGGCAGCACAGTGTGGCTGTTTCCACGAGGCAGGGAGATGTACAGCATAGCCCCTGCTCACTGATGGCACCCGGCAGGGGCACAGCTGGAAGATGAGCTCCTCTGCAAAACCAGCCCCTCAAAAAGTCTTGCAAAGCGCTCTGAACCATGGTTTGGTCATAGGTGCTCATGTTGAGCTGTTGTGGCCACTGCAAATAAAATGAGCACATGGCCCAGTTTTAGGGAGCAGGACAGTTACGAGAACATACAGGTCTCATATAGGAGTGTCAGAGGAGAGTACCTCCTGACATCCTCCTGCAGCAGTTTTATAGCTGTCATACAGAGTTAGTCTCAATGGGAGCAAAATCCTAGAAAGTGAACTGTTTAAAATTCTAAGTAGGAGAGCAATTGAAATGTCAACTTCATGACTTAACCATCAGCCACAGCTTGTAAAGTTGAGAGGCTTTCTTAAAAAGTAACCTGGCTGATGTTTCATAACAGAAGGCAGCTCTGTCAAAATGGAGTGTGAGATCCAAGCTGTGCTCATACTCTGCCTCGAGTTGCAGGCCTGTCCTGCCTCAGCTGGGGCAGAACTTCCCTTGGTGTCCTCACAAGGAGAACGCACACTCCAGGCAGACAAAGGGGATGACATGACTCTGGAACTGTAAATGATCTTCCTCGAAGGTCTCTTGTCATTCTGAAGCCTGCCAAAATCCTTCCATTTTCATTTGGCTTTCGTTTTCTAGTCTTTCTTGAGCAGTGTTTTCTGTAACTTCTCCATTCAGCTCTAAGACCCCTGCAAATAGCAATAAATTTCCACACACACAACTCCCAACAGTATGTCACAAAACCACTGTGAGCCTGGAAGCATTTTCCAAGTAGACATTTCTGCCTGTTTGATTTCAGAGGCCTGACTTAATTCCAGTCTGAAGAGAAACGAAATGGGAAATACCTAGTTTCCCAGTGCGTTAACTTATTAAAGTTTGCTGTTCTTTTTTTCAGTATGGACTGTCTAAGCTGACCAAGCTGTTGATTCAGCTGAAAGACACTGTGGTCTTTTAAGCTGTATTGCTATACCTCCCCAGATTTGGAGAGCTGTTCAGTGATCCTTAGGTGTGCCTTTGCTGTAACTAATACAGGTGTAGATCAATATGCCTGAGAATGTTGCAGTCTTTCATGTGCTCTTCTGCCAGGCCGTACAATTACCCTGTGGAAAACGTCTGAGCGTACCTGACCTGATTGAGGCAGTTCACATTGCAGAGCCAAGTGCATGTCTATAATCTAGCACTGAGGAATTTGAAAAATGGGTTTGCCTGCCAAAACTGAGGATATTCAAGCCTCTGCAGATATCTGCAGTCAGTAATCTGAGCTCTGGTAACTGCTGGACAGCCATTTCAGTAACTTCCTTTCATGTGTGTTTGGTTTGGTTTTGTTTTTCTCTATTAGAAAGAGAAAAGGAGAAGAGGTAGATGGAAACGTGACTGCGAAAAAGAAGCAGAAAAAAGAGAAAGAGAAAGAATCAAAGCAGGAAAAACAGCTGAAGGTGAGTTTTAGCTGCTCACAACCTTAGCACTGCTTTGTTGGAAGAGTGCAGTGTCAGACACTAACTGAAGAGCTGTAGGCTCTAGAGAAGGCAGTACCTCGTACCCAGCCAGAGCAGTTGCAGCACAGGCTCCTTGTGTCCTGGCACAGGAGGGGCCCTGTCACTAAGGCTTTGCTGAAGGCAATTCACCCTGCCCATTTCTCTTGAAAGACAGGAAGGATGTTCTCTAGGACTTGTGCTTGTTGGATTTAAATAGATTAGGTTAAATGCCTTTTTTCTGAGAGGCTGGTTCTGTGCTCCTTCCTGAGTCATCTGGCAGTGGTGGCTGAAGCTTGGAGCCTGAGCACTGTGGCAGAAAAGCTTGGAAAACAAGCTTTAAACAAATAAATAAATAAATAACAAATAAACAGCTCATTGTAAAAATTAAACAGATAAAGTGCACAACTGGATTAATGACAAATCATATCTTCTTCATCTTCTGGGGAGATGTGTTCAGTTCTTGGGTACAAATTGTGATAGATCATAGCTTTCTACCTTTCACTTTCTAGAATATTGTGGGAAGAATTCCCAGTAGAGCTTCAGGAGTTTTGTATTTATTGAAAGTTCCCCAGGAAAAAAACTGACAAGCTGCTTTTGCTGCAATTGGAGTCTTAATGGAGCTGTAGAGAAACAGCATGTCTGACTTTGAACAAGTTTTCTTTTTTGCTGTGTGGCAGCACCTTAATTTTCAAAAATTCCAGCTGAGGTGTCTTTAAGATTTTGCTGCTGCAGTGCAGATGTTTAGGACAGATTGAGGCACTTTGTGGATCAGGGTTAACTTTGGGTTCACTTTTTTTAACAGCATTTCATCAAGTATGATCATTAACACTGAAAATTGAACCATTTAATCCAGTTAACCTCTTCTTCCAGGGTAGACTACATTTTTTACTGTAGCCAGTGGATAACATTCAGAAACTATCTGAGATATTTTAGGATGCTACTTTGCTTCCTAACTCTCTCAAGTTTTGTAGAAAGGCCCAAAAGAATGTGCATGCTCCTCCACACTGCTGCAGGTGTATGGTCTGATAGAAATTCCTCTAATAGTTATTTATCTTAAAAAAAGAACAGTGGCAATCAGCATTTCTGATTTTTGTTTTGATCCAAGGCTCAAATGCAGCTACATCCCCCCAGTTCTCAGTGTCAGCTAGGTAGGTGAAATTTGCAAATGATCTTGAGAGCTTTCTAAGTAAGGGCACTGATACTTGAAGGATGTGACTTTAAGGATCTGGTTTAGGTGTTTGGTAAAATGTGTGACTCTCCCTTCTGATAAAGTTATTGGTTCTTGGAGCTCTTAATCTCACAATCTGTGTTTAAGATAACATGGACTTGCTAAAACCTTGTGCACATACTGCAGTTTTAGGAGTGTTCTTAGCCACTTGCAGTCGATTGCTTGCTAAGCTGCTGGGTTTGGTCAACAGGAGCAGACAGAGCTGATCTGGGGCATCAAGGATGAGCTGAGGAAGGTCTGCTCCACTAATGACCTGAAAGAGCTGCTGATCGCCAACAAGCAGGAGGTCCCCTCAGGGGAGAACGCAGTGAGTTGGTTGCTCCGCTTGTGTGCGGGGTCTTGGAATTGGTGAAGCTGACCTGACCCAATATTGCTGCAAGGTCCTCGAGTCTGAAGAATGTTCCTAACATAACACTTAAGAAAGAAATTTGGTGCAAAGCCCGGTCCTTCTGTCCTGGGACTGTGGTATTGGTGTTGCACTTGCTTGTGAAGGGCAGTGTGGTGGTGAGCGATGCTGAATTCAGCACTGTAGCCGCAGTGTAGTGCCTTTATTCTACTATGCTCAAAGTGGTCCGTATTTTTTTTTGGCACTGGCTCTTCATGAGCAGGTTAGTTAAGGCACTTCATGTTGCCTTCCTCAACTGTTAATTATGCAAAATGAAGCAGAAACCAAATCCTTTCCCACTTTCTTTTCTAAAAACAATCCGGTTTGGTCTATGTAACTTATGAAAGTCTTCTCTCTTTCAGAGCCACACACTGCTTTAAGTATTTGTGTTTATCAAAACTCTTTGTGAGGAGTGTGGGCTGGGGTGTGGGAAGTGTCTAGATTCAAAATGGTCATGGAATACTCTTAGGCAGGAAAACCTGGACTTGTCTGAGCCTACATTCCCACCTACCTACTCATGTGCTCAGATGCAGTAGCTCATGTTCTCCCTGGCTGTTCTGGCATGGCAGCCTGGTCAGGTGCTGCGTGGTAGGTGTGTTCTCCCGAACCACAGGATTATAAAATGGGTTGGATTGGAAGGGACTCTAAAGATCATCTCTTTCCAATCCTCCTACCATGAGCAGGGTTGCCATCCCCTAGATCAGGTTGCTCAAAGTCCCATCCAACCCAGTCTTGAACACTTCTAAGGATGGAGAATCTACAGCTCCTCTGGGCAACCTGTTGCAGTACCTCACACCCTCAGAGTGAAGAATTTATTCCTAATATCCAGTCTTAACATACCTTCTTTCAGTTTAAAACCATTGTCCTGTCACTACATGGCCCTGTTAGAAGTACCTCACCGCTCTCTTGTAGGCTCCATTTAGGTTCTGGAAGGTCCCACAAGGTCTCCCTTGTAGCCTTCTTTTCTCCAGGCTGCACTATCTCATGTCTCAGCCTGTCTTCACAGGAGGTGCTCAAACCCTCTGGTCATTTTTGTGGCCCTCCTCTGGCCTCACTTCTGCAGGTTCATGTCCTTATTCTGGTGGGAGCACCACATCTGGACGCAGCTCTCCAGGTGGGGTCTCATGAGAGCGGAGCAGAGGGAGAGAATCAGCTCCCTCTTCCTGGAGAGGAGAGACCAAGCCAGGGATGTGAGCCGGAGAAACCTTGTGTCATGCCTCTGAGGCATCATATATCCATCAGTGTGGGTGAGAGGCTTGGTTAACATTCAGAGTGTGTGTGACGTCCTGGAAATGCCTGTGCCTGCGTGCCAGCAGCCTGGCACTTGTGTTCCTGTGCAGCCCAGGGTAACAGTGCATGTGCTTCCGTGCCATGACCTGCTCTGTGTTCTTTATTGCTTTAGATCTTGGACCGAGTGGCAGATGGAATGGCATTTGGAGCTCTGCTTCCCTGCGAGGAGTGCAAGGGGCAGTTTGTGTTCAAGAGTGACGCTTATTACTGTTCAGGGGATATCACTGCCTGGACCAAGTGCGTTGCTAAAACGCAGACTCCCAACAGGAAAGACTGGGTAATCCCAAAGGTGGGTGTTCACTGCATAGTTGTTGTTCTGAAGCACATTTCTGAACTGATTGAACAAACAGCAGTCAGTGCTGAATACCAGAGAGCAGAGTGTGCTGCAGCGCTGAGGAGCTGTGACAGCGGGGAAGTCCTGTCACAGCCATATCCCTCCAGGAGCAGGCAGCTAATGCATAAATAAATCATATTTTTTCCAGTAACACTAAATTGGAAGAGATGTTGCTGATTTGATTTGAAACTCATCATTTACCCCTTACCAGCTTTGTTTTCCCAGTCAGTAAAGTGGGGTTTTGTCCATTTTACTGCGAATGTCTGGAAAATAATTTCCATGACATGCAGTAAATGCTGACATCTGGCCAGTGCTCAATTTATCCTTTAAATCTTATAAAAATATTTGTTGGTTTTAATCTCTGCTTCTGCTTCCATCCCACAGGAGTTTCGGGAAATTCCTTACCTGAAGAAATTTAAATGTAAGAAGCAAGACAGGGTGTTCCCTCCTGATGCCGCAACTGTGAACTTGGCACCTCCTCCCTCCGCATCTGCTCCTTTGTCAGAGACGGTGCCTGCACCCAGAGGTGGGTGTCTGGCTGGGCATGGATTGGTGGAGTTCAGGACGATGTTCAGGCTGCCATTCCCAGCCAGACAATGTGCCACCCTGAACAGTCCCACTGTTCTCCTGCCCTCGAGCAGGCAGAGCTCTCCTGGTAAAAAGTGTCCCATGTGCTTCATCTTCCTAGCATAGGCAGGGCCTGATAGACTGGGTTGCCTGGGGTCATGGGTTTGAAGTCCTGTTGTTTGCTCACAGATCATTTCGAGCGTTTCTTGATTGTGAGGAAGTGATGTGTATGCAGTGAATCAGAAATGTAAAAGCTGATGTTGCAGGTTATGTCTCAGGGGAGACCTGCTTCAAAATGCTGCCTTGCTTGGTTTCTTGGGGACCATCCAGGGATGTCCATAATGCCAGATATTCCACATAATTTTAGGTTTTAAGGGCAAGAGGGTTTTTCAGGTGTTTGTTTTGTTTCTAAATCATGTACTGAGATTTGGCTTTACCGATCACTGACTCCCCTTATGCAAAATAGATGTTTCCAGCCCACAAACTGGCAAAAGGTTGGATTTAAGAAACTCCCTGTAGGTTGCTGCAATGAGTTGCACGTTTTGATGATATAGCCTGTCTGTTAAGAACTATGCTGACTTTTCTTATTCAGCCTTTCTAGTTCTAGGCCATAGTTTTGGGTGCAGGGCATTATTTGTTACTTGGTGAAAAGGGTGGAAGTAATTCTGCACAGTTAACTTTAGCCAGATCATGTTCTTTTAGCAGTAAGACAAAGTAACCCAGGTCTTATTTTTGATTAGCAAATTTATTCCAGCCGCAGTGTCCCCTGAATGTAAGCTTAGAAGGTTGACCAGATTTAAAGCCAGGTTGCTTTGTTTGCTAACAACCAAACTAATCTGAGTTGAGGGGAGAAGAGGAAGCACAATTCTCTGTTAGTCAATCCGAGTTGATAGCATTTATCTTTTAGCAGTGCAAATATGCTCTTAGACACTTGCCATGTCCTGGACTGGTCTGAATTGCAATGTTAACATGATGTGAAGGAGCCTCAGATGGTTACCAGTTTGCTTCTGACTTCTTATGGGGTTTGCATGATAGAACCTTTTACTGTCTATAAGATCAAGACTGTAACAGTGTTGCTTGAGAGAGAATTTTCTTTGCAACCCCTCAAAAAAAGATTTCCTTTTGAAAAGGCAGAAGCTTTCATGTGACAGTGGATTTCTTCCATGCTATCCAGGCATCAGAAGAAAAAGGAAGCAGAACATAGTCCCTAGTAGCACAGTGCTGAAAGCAGACTGATTCTTTCTCTTTTTCCTTAACAAAACAAACCAAGAAAAGGGCAAATATACCTACATACCATTTCCCTGTCTTCCATCCCTTCTGTTTGTTGGCAGCTGCTGAGCTTCCTTGCCTTTCCTCTGGGAAGGGGAACTCCCTCCTGCTTAGCACAGGTGAGACCTGCTTGGCCACTCGTCTCCCTGCCAGCTGAGTTGATTGTACAGAGATGGGTAGCACACTCCCTTTGTGCTGCTTGTTTGTCCAGGGGACTCTGTGCCTGTTGCTGATGTGTCATTTCCAAACCTTTAGACAAACCGCTGACCAACATGAAGATCCTGGTTGTCGGGAAACTGTCGAAGAACAAGGAGGAGGTGAAGGGCATTGTGGAGGACCTGGGAGGAAAGATGACGACGACAGCTAACAAGGCCACGCTGTGCATCAGCACACAGAGTGAGCAGCCGTGCTGTGGTTACTGGTGGCTCTGGTAACAGAGCTGAGCAGATTACAGAGGACACTTGTCCTCAGAGCTGTCTCGGGATCAGTGTTTGGATTGGGGGAGTGTTCTGTGTGCACATACGGCCTGAGTGTGCTTGGAAAAGTAAAGGCAGAAGTGTGCTGTTTGAGTTTTGCTTACCCAGCAAGTTAACCTGGCAGGCTGTGCCTTAAGGCTCTCTTGTGTCAGTGGCAGCTGGGGTTTGTGTGCAGGCCATGGTGGTGTGCAAGGCACCCGTGTTTGGATGAGGGATGTTGGGGGCTGTGTCCGTGCTTGCCTTGGAGAATCCCCAGAGCTGACTATGAGGGCACTTGTCTGCTCTTCTGGCAGCTCAGAGTCTGCTCTTGCTCTGGGTTGAAGTCGTGGTGCAAACTGACTGCTGAGGTGGGAGATCTGCTCCCATCCATCAGAAAGTCCAGCTCCAGCTGAGCTCTGGGAAAGGGAGAAGTGGACCAGCCAGGTAAAACAGGAGTGTTCCTGCTCTAGCCCAAGCTGCAGCTTTGAGCTGAGGGGGGAGTTTGCTCTCCAAAGAACATGGTGAATCTGAAATGTAGTGGAATTTTGTTTTCACAAAGTGTTACAGAGCCCTGAATCGTGGCCAGAGGGAGAGGCTGAGGTCTAAAACCTCACTGATGCATTTTTTTCTCCCTTTCCTATCCTGCCTCTGCAGAGGATGTGGAGAAGATGAGCAAGAAGATGGAAGAAGTGAAGGAGGCTAAAGTGCGTGTGGTCTCGGAGGCGTTTCTTCAGGATGTGAAATCTTCCAGCAAGAACTTCCAGGAGCTTGTGTCTCTCCATGCACTTTCACCTTGGGGTGCAGAGGTGAAAATGGAGCATGAGGAAATGGCTGTGGATGGGAAGAGCAGCAAGCCCCCAAGTACAAAGAGCTCTGGGAAGGTCAAAGAAGAACAAGGTGAGGAACAAAGTGGTTGTTTCTCCACAGGCCTGTTCAGTACTGTGCATGCACAAAGCAAACCAGGGTATGGTCTGTCCTTACCCTTTTCTTGAATTTTCTGCTCTTTTTTTCTTGATAAGTTTATATAATGGACCTCAGGGCAAGACTAGCTTTAAGTAAATATAAAACTGTCTCCTGAGCTGGCTCCTCTTTCCTCTACTTCAGTCTGCCCAGGCTCCCTGCCATCAGTCCAGTCTCTTCCTTACAGCACATCAGCTTCTCTGCCAGTTTGGGTCAGCGTTGCAGCTCCAGGGAGGTCCTGGGCCACCAAAATGACAGACCGTGCTAAGGGGATATTGGCAAGTGAGAAAATACTGGGGTCCAGAGTGCTGAATCTCTGTGCTGCTTGATTTAGAACATATTTTTTTAGTAGAGGCGGAAAAATACTGGTGGCATTGCTCACCAATGCCATAGAGAGCTTGCATTGTTAACACTGGATGGTAAACAAAACCATCACAGTTGCTCGCTTCTCTTCAGAACCTGTTCTCTGTGTCCTCCAAGTGGAGGTTTCTGCCATACAGTTGGGTGTGTTTTTGCCAGACTGTCTCACCGCAGCAGCATCCCCAGGGAATCCAAACACTTTCCATGCCCTGAGGTTTTTAAATCCCACTTTCATATTTGTGGTTGTGTTTATCTGCAGTGCAGGTGAAAAAATGATACAGTCCACACCTTGGGGTCGGGAGAAGAGAAATAGAATCTGGGGAAATCTAATTTCTCACTTACTTGTGGGGGTGGGGGCTGTGATTTGGCTGCTAGAGCTAGGTTAAAATAAATCCCATTGAAGTCGGTGTGCTCATATACTGGGAATCTGATTCACATTAGGGTGATAATTATGTAAATTGAGAATTTTAAGGTTGGTTCAAGTCAGATTGTGTTGCTCACCTAAGAAAAAAATTAACTGTCTTTCACTGCAGGACCTAGCAAGTCTGAAAAGAAAATGAAGTTAACAGTGAAGGGTGGAGCAGCAGTAGATCCTGATTCTGGTGAGTGATAACAGTGCCTGTGCCTGTACCACCCACAGTCTTCAGGATGCGTGATGGTTTGCAAAATGTTTTTTTCTGTGAAAGGATGAGGGTTCCATAAAGGAGCATGAATTTTTAAACCTTTTTCATTGCTATCAAAGAAAGCATATTGATTGACATCCAAGGCTGGATATTCCAGAATTCTCTAGTGCAGCCTTCTTCAGGACCACTTAAACTGAGGCGTGCACCTTGTTCAGCTTCAGGAGTGTCTGTCAGCAGAGTGAAAAAAGGCCCAGCCAGCAGAGGACACAGGTTTGGCATGAGCACCTACTGATGCTGCTCTCCAAACCGGTGGGGCATGGATGTTCTGACAATTTGTACTGCATCCAAGGCCAATCTTTGGGTTTCAGTCCATTTGCTAATGTGATGCCTGCAGAGCTGCATCTCCTGAGGATTCCTTCAGCTGGTCACACAGTGTTAGATCCTAGATTTTAGGTCATCCTCTATCAAAGGCTACAATTTTTTTTCCCCCTAGTTAGGATTGATGTTCACTCCAGTTTATCTAAAGGTGTGTGCTCACAATTCATTAAAAAGAAAACATGCTCCAAGTAGTTTTGAATGAGCTGTGTGGTCACTGGTTTTGCAGTATTTTTGTTAAATCACACTGCTGCCTGAAGCACTTGGATGAGTGCAAATGCAGGAAGGAGAGCTAAAACAGTAACCTCCTCCTCTGTGTTCTAATTTGTTTCTTTGCAGGTTTGGAGGATTCTGCTCATGTCTTTGATAAAGGTGGGAAAATTTTCAGTGCAACCCTGGGACTAGTAGATATTGTGAAAGGAACAAATTCTTATTACAAACTGCAGCTGCTAGAGGATGACAGAGAGAACAGGTGAGTTTAGTTTTCCCTTGAGATACTTTTGTTCACTTTTTTCTAATAAATACTGGATTTTTGACACTTCAAAAGCAAAGTATGAGTAAAATGTCTTTGGGGAGATAACAGATTGGTATAGTTAGTTGAAAAAAAACCCCACTACAACACAAACAAAAAAAACCCAAACCAAAATGAAAAGAACACCCTTAAAGCTACCAAACAAGCCATCCATGGGGAAATCTCTGCTCTTCATGGAGACATTTTTGTGGTGTTGACAAAACCTAAGGTGGGACTTTTTTCCCCATATTCTCTAAGTTAATTTTGTCTTCTAACCGCAGAGCTGTAACCTTGGGAAACCAAACCAGATTCTGGCTGTTCTGCCACAGTGTAATCCTGAATTGTGTGCCCTGAAACATAACAAAATGCATGAAATAGTCAGGAGCTGATTGTGTATTTAGCTTCTCAGTCTCATTGGGTGCATGGCAGAGCTGTCCAGTGGTTGCAGTGCTGATTAGATAAAGAGATTGAGAGGGTTCTTTAAAATGAAACTGCCCCTGCCAAACCCATAAGTGACATGGAAATCCAGGGCAGCAACAACCGTGGTTCAGCTCCAAATTTATTGCACTTTACCATGTTTGTAATAAGCTTTTGTTCCTGCCTCATGTGTGAGGTGGTATCAATTCTGGGATTCAGTACATGGAAGGATTTCAGTGCCTGCATTTCATACCTGACATATTGGAAAGGTTGATTGATTGTATCCCCATAAATTCTATAGAAGCTCACCCAAGGTGGTGTCAGTAGTACAGACAAATACTTGATTTACTTCTGGTTTCTCTAAAGTACTGAACTCAGGGGCCTGAGGCTTAAAGATGCATTGTCTTTGTTTTTCAAATACATAACCCCAATAGTCTGAAGATCTGTATTTGCAAAACAATAAGACTGGAGAGGTGTTAGTCTCTCTTTTCCTTCTGTGCACCCTTTTATCCTCAAGGCTGTACTTCCGGTGTGTTAACACTGGGCATTTTTCACACCAGTTCTTGGATGTGTGGTGACTCCTCTGTTGATTTCCCACAATCACCAGTAAAAGAGTGTGTTCCATAAAATTAATGGTATGCAAATGGCTGGCAGCAGTGGAGTAGCTGATGCCTGTTCTTTTCTCCCATTCCATTTCTGCAGATACTGGGTGTTCAGATCCTGGGGCCGTGTGGGCACTGTAATTGGCAGTCACAAGCTGGAGCAGATGCCATCAAAAGAAGATGCCATTGAACACTTCCTGAATTTGTATGAAGAGAAAACTGGCAATTCTTGGCATTCAAAGAACTTCACTAAATATCCCAAAAAATTCTACCCACTGGAAATAGATTATGGACAGGTAACCCTGAAATGCCCCTGCACCAGGTGGAGCATTGCTGAGATTCCTTGCTGTCTGTGTTCTGTTCTGTGCTTGCTCCTGGTTAACTTGCGCTTAACAAACCAGAGGAAAGAATTGCGGCTGTTACATCTTCTCTCTGCTACAGGGGAGATCAGGGAGTACCATCCATTGAAATAGAGCTGTTGGGAAACTAAGGAGTTTTCTGTTATCAAATCTGATATCTCTTCAGTGCTTGTTCCTGTTTACTCTGTACTTTGAAGGGTGTTAATTTGAACTTAATTCAGCAGTCTACTACATCTTGTCTGAAAACTCAATTTTTAAAAATTAAAAATAGATGCTTTTCATGTCTTCTGCCTCCAAAATCCTCCCAAATGCTGAAGCAACTCCTATGCAGCATTCCACTTAGTGCACATACTGAGCAGGCTGAGAAAGAGAAATTATTCACTGCCAGTAAGATTTGGCTATTTAGACAGCTAAGCTAAATAAGAATTCTCTTCCTTCTTTCCAGTGGGGGTTTGTGTGTTTATTAAAGGCATACCTGTAACCTGAATTATTTCCGACTAAATAGTTGAATACTGTTAATAACTATCAAGTTGCCAGAGAACATATTTTCAAGATGTTGTATTTTTCTGTGGTCAAAGTAATGGATGTCATCTTTTGGTGCAAAGCACTCGAAGCTTGGCTTTAATTCTGGAAATTTGAATATTGCAGTGGCAAAGTGTCTGTTTCAGTGTAATGTGCAGTGTTGCTCAAAGCACCTGGCTGGTGATTTATTTGTGTTACGCTCTCTCCATGAAGGTATCGAGATGGTATTATGGCTAATTGATGATTCCTGTACACCTCTATGACAGTTTTTATTACAAAAACTTGGTAAAACTAGTTATTACATCCATTTTGTCATAAAAGTGGCAAAGTAAACGGTCATTTTTTCATAAGAAAGTCTCTATTGCAGCAGAAAGCTTGCAGAAAAAATAATTATTACTTGCTTGAGGTGAAGTAGGGATGCAGAAAGAGTTCCCTTAATTCTACTTTCTGCTATTTTTTACAGTGCCATCTCTTGAAATAACATCTGCCAAATTACTGAATAGGTGGCTTTTTAAGCCCACTTTGTTCCAGAATGTCAGAGCAATGTCCCACGCTCCCCGTGAACTTCAGGCTAGTCATAGTATGCATATACTAAATTGGGTTTGAGTTGTTGCCATGGCAGCCAGCCTGTTACTTTTATCCTTTGTGATTTTGCTAATTCTGGTACTATTTTTACCTTGCAGGATGAAGAAGCTGTCAGGAAACTGACAGTAGGTGCCGGGACAAAATCAAAACTTGCTAAGCCAATCCAAGATCTCATTAAGATGATCTTTGATGTGGAGAGCATGAAGAAAGCAATGGTGGAATTTGAGGTGACTACACACATTCATGTTTCTCCCTTCTAACCTTCCATCATGTTCACACAGAAGAAAGTTCTTTGCAATCCAGGATGCTTCATACTTCCCAAAAGTCAAGTGGGAGTTTTAGATCTGTCTTAAAATAAAGGCTGAAATTTGCCAAGCCCTGGAAGTAGTAACTTAGTTATCATACATACAGTTCTTAAAACACAGGTGCATTTTTTGTCTATCAATGTCTTCAATTTAACAAGCCTGTGAGAGAGTTGTCTGCCAGTCCTGGGATCAGTAATCATTCTGTGGTTTTGTTTGTGGTTTTTTCCAGTCACACATGCATAGTGACTGCCGTTAGCTGAAGGCTCTTAAAGTATTAACGCAGATCACCAATGTGCTCGTGATGTTACACTGGTGACGCTCCGTTTTTCTAAGCAGGGAACCACATTTGGGGGCTGGGAAGTGCAGGAATACCATGGGTTTAGGTAGCAGATGAGATGCAGCTCAGACTACAGAAATTCTGCCAGTTGATACATACACTGATGAAGAGTCTCCTCAAAGTCCAGATCCTTTTCTGCACAGGGTGGACTTGAGATTGTTTTGGTTGTATTTCTCATTTGTTCTAATAAAACTCTGTTTTCATCCATTCTTCTTTCCTCCATACTTCTTAATCCACCCTTCTAGCAATCTTTCAGAGAGTGGTTTGGTACCATGATCTGTCTCTTCTTGCAGTGTTTTACAGGTGTGCAGAGATCCTTCTGTTTGTTTTAATGCAGCCATTCAAACTGGATTAATTCTAAATAAATTTCCGTTTTCTTCAGCCAGCTTGGTTTTCGTGCCCTAAGACTTGATATTTAAGCGGCTGCTCTTTGCCCTCTATATCTTTATTTGGTGTACCTACCTTTCAGAATGGGTTTTGTACCATTTTCTGCAGCATGAAAGCTTTCAGATGGCTTGCCCAACATTTTATAGTACCTTGGTTTAATTGTGTTTTCTCCTATATCTTCAGTGGTGCTTTGCATCAAAGTCTTGTAAAATATTAATAATTCTTTGTAACTGTAACTGGCTAAAGACTCTGAACTGATCATCATCTCGTGTCATTTGGTTTTGTAGAACTCTTTTGAAACTGTGTTAATTCACACCATTTGCAGATCTATAGCAGAACTGAGACTCCAGATGGGCCAGTCTTCCTACTAGATTTATCTTCCTGTACTGTTGCTGCTGAACAGCTGTTTTCTGTTAGAGGAAATAATATTTTTCCTGGTTAGAGGTTTCTATGTGTCCTCCAGAAACGACTGCTTAGTTCCTTTAATCAGCCTGATCTTGAGTATTTTGTTCCATCCGGGCACCTCTTGCTTTGCCAAAAGTGTAGCAAATTCTTAGTCATTCCATTGCATGACAGTGGATTTATCTGATGCATTTATTTTCCTGCTTCTAATTTAGCTTTCAAGAATTCCACCTCACCAAGCATACAGGAGTTTATTACAATTATCTGTGTCGTTTCTTTAGAAGAAATGACTTGTTAGAGGGCTGAGTCAGCTCTAGTGCTGTGTCCTCCCTTGCCTGGGTCGAAGGCAAGCATACCCCTTGCCTCTTGTGACAATCCTGGTGCACACATCTGTGATGTGGAGCTAATTCCTCCCATGGCCCTCGGTGTACCTTGTGGTAATTTCAGTGCTGTTGTTTCAGGCCCAGCCCCTTGGCTGCTGTGCTCTTTTGGCACATCTAATGCTAAAGCTTTGGATGCAGCTTAGCTTTAAACCGGAGTTCAGCTCTGCCGGACTCTGTCTACCTCCCATGAGTCATAGGAGACACAAACTCCAGCCCTGTGGCTGTTCATGGGCTCTGTCAGAGTTGTGCTCCTAAATCACATTATTGGGGGATGTTTTATTTTATAGGTGTTAGTGAATATATGTTATTTACAAGTTTATATAACTTATAAATATGCAGATACTCTGCCCATTTTACTTTTATGTGTCCTACATGATTTTTCAGCTAATAATGAGATAATACAGATTGGTACAGGTGGTAGTCAGCAAGAGTGTTATCCCCAAAAGTTTGGGAGCTACAAATCTATTGCAGATTGATTTTCATTAGATTATTAATCCTGGCTTTGTGCCTCTCATGCCCAAGACATAATCAGTTTTGAAGCCTCTCTTCGCCCTTGCAGCCCATCTTGGCTTTACTTGGTATCTGGCTTTATCTACGCTTGGCTGTCCCTAAAGGTGAAAGTTCTTCTAAGCCACATATAAGGTGGAAATCTCCATGCAAAGTCACTTCAGGTTTTCACCCCAGTCTCTGTGGCTTGGAAGAACCTTCTGAGTTCATCTTGCAGAGAAGATTTGCATACAGCTGGGTTTCCTAGCTCCATGGTGGATAAATAATGTGGGACTTCGCCAGATAGTATCTGATATTCATGGTTTCTTAGGATCTTCTGTCCATGAGCTAAATCTTAAATCTTCAGTAAAAACTAATTTGACCTGCAAAGTGTATGGTGAGTGCTGTCAGGAGTCTTGAGGGTGTGTATATATGATCTTTCTAAAAGACTCCACTGGGCTTGATTTTTGTTGAACATTTTTGCATTCAGATGATCCTTTAACAATGTAAGGATTTCCAGTACTCTCCCAAGATCCATCAATACACAAAGAAAGCCAACATCTAAATTAAATCAGTGGATAAATGCAGGCAACCAAGACATTGTTTTTAACTGAGTTGAGAGGTTTTATCTCATTTTTCATGAATGAGTATGAAGCACCTCACAGCATCTTTGCATTTGACGCTTGATAACTTTAGGGTAAAGTTGGAAGAGGGTCTCTGGATGGTAGCTAGAGACACAGATGATCTTATGAACAAAAATTACTTTGTTCAGTTTGCTTCTTTACCAGCCTTAAGTGTATGGTTACTTATGTGTTTAAGGACGTCATCTGACATGAGGTTAATATTAAACTTCATTCCAGACAATTAATATCCTATTTTTGTGTTGCCCTAGCATGTGTGCTTAGCTTCCTATTGCACTATTCCTTTGGCTATAGGATGTCTTCTCAGTGGTGTGTCCTTCTGACATAATTCCTCAATCCACAGAGTCTAAAAATGTTTCCATTCTTTGTGTCCAATTAGCATGGAGAAATTAGTTCTCTAGAAACCAGAGAGGGAATGCTGCAGTAGTTTAAATGTAGTGAAATTTGAGTTTAATACTTATATCTTTATCAGATTGACTTGCAGAAGATGCCACTGGGAAAACTGAGCAAGCGACAGATCCAGAGTGCATACTCCATCCTGAATGAGGTTCAGCAGGTGAGCATGAAAGAGCTGTTAGAGCAAAAACAGAATTCAGAAGTTGTTCTGGGCTCAGAGTGGGGTGAATGCTGAGCTGTGTGCGTAAAGATCTGTGCTTTGTCTCTCTCTGGAGAGGAGGATGTGGCTTCCATGGGTAACCAGGTAGTTCTCTTCGCTGTTGTACCAGTGTGGGCAGTACTTGTGTCTTTCACATTTTTATAGCTCAAACTTCAGGCTGCACCAGACATAAATGGCAGTTGAGCAAATGAAGCTGGTGCCTTGATCTAGTAGTGAGCTGGTGTTTCCACCCCAGAGAAGTCTGTCAGAGGATGAGAATAAAGGTTAAATTGACACAGGAAAAGGTCTGGTTTGATAGCATTGCTGTATTTACACATTGTGATCTGAACCATTCCAGACTCACTACATAGTATTGCCTGCACAGATTGCAAAAATGTACCAGCAGGAAGTTCTTCAGTTGCTAGAATAGACTAGAACCTTGACAAGGATATGCGCCACTTACCTATCCTGAAGACTTTATTTTGTCCTCCAGAAACATAATCCCCATTGAATTTTTCTCGTACACAGTTCTTTGTATTTCTGTGCAAGTACTGTGACTTGCTACATGCAAGACAATTAAACAGAATTGCTGGTTTTAGTCCTATGAGAGTTTCAGCATGAGCAGTATTTGTATTGCTGCTCCTGTGTTAGTCCTTAAGTATCTTGTGTGTGTTTATTGCTATGGAGACTTAGTCTTACTCAGTAATTTTCTTTGGTTGTCTTGTCTAGGCAGTTTCTGACAGTGGTTCGGAATCCCAGATTTTGGACCTCTCCAACCGCTTTTATACTCTGATTCCTCATGACTTTGGGATGAAGAAGCCACCTCTCCTAAATAACTTGGAATACATTCAGGTATTGACTGGAAACTGCATGTTGTTTGCAGGCAACAGGTCTTGATGTCAGACATCTAACAGAGAGAATAAGTGAGGTTTTAACACTTAACTTCATAAAAGCATGAGGTTAAAGTACATGTTAAAACCTCACAAACAAAAAGATAATTTGAAGAAAAACAAGTTTAACCTCATGCTTTCATGAGGTTAAACTTGTTTTTCTTTAGAATATATTTTGTTTGTTTATGTGCATATATCTGTGTAAATAATTACATGCATAATGTATTAGAAGATAGAGATGTTATGTATATGTATGCGTGTATATTTTAATATATTTGGGTGTGGATATATATATATATAAAGACAGTGTTGTTGTGTTATTAGATGGCACCATGTGGCCAGTGATTTTCACACACTTTTATAATTTGGGGTATCCCAGACTTACTCTGAACATGTCAAAGGCCTAAGTAACATCACATAAATTATTTAAATTCTTCAGGCTAAAGTGCAGATGTTGGACAACTTGCTTGATATTGAGGTTGCTTACAGCCTTCTCAGAGGTGGAAATGAAGATGGAGATAAAGACCCAATTGACATCAACTATGAAAAACTTAAAACTGATATTAAGGTAAAGGAAATAAAAGGGAAAGAATAGCTGTGAATATAAGCTGATGTCCTCTTAGTTTGGAATAAAACAAATCACCTAAATTGTAACTGGATAGATGCATTGGCACTGAGATGGGTTAAGGAACTGGGGCATGTGTTCAAGGAGATGCAGAAAGAGCTGAGCTGTTTTGACCTGGAGGAGAAGAGTCAAGGGATATCGTATTAATATCTAGGGATACCTGATGGAGAAGGAAGGAAAGAAGACAGACGCAAACTTTCCTCAGTGGTTTCCAGTGACAAGAGGTGATGGACACAAATTAAAATACAGGAATTTGTGTTTAAACAAGAGCTTTTGTTGTTGATGTTGTTTGTTTTGGGGGTTTTTATTTATTTGTTTGCTCTGATGGTGGTCAAACAGTGGAAGAGGTTGCCCAGAGAGACCATGGAGGCTCTGTTCTTGGAGGTGTTGAAAGCTTGACTGGACTCAGTCCTTGGCTGACCATTCTTTGAGTAGTGGAATTGAAAATCGCCTCAATTTCCAGCATTGTCTCGGACATTTTGTGACTGTCTGTATATCTGTGCATCTTCTCTAGCCAGGAATGTATTTCCACCTAAATGTTAGAGGAGGTTTAAAGGGGGCAGTTGCAAACATAGGGTGGATGTTGTCACGTTATAAGATGGCTGCTAGTTTGTGTGCTGAGGAAACTTCTCATTTGCCTCTTTGCAGGTTGTTGACAAAGATTCAGAAGAAGCCAAGATTATCAAACAATATGTGAAGAACACTCATGCAGCTACGCACAATGCATACGACCTCAAAGTCGTGGATGTAAGCTGGGCAATACTGGGGTTTAACTTTGGGAAGATGGACTCTCCTCAGCTGACTTGCTTGTTTGCAATTGCCTTATGTTTTTGAGTAGCTTACCTAGTTTCCTCTGTTGAAGGGATGATTTGATAGAACATTTGCTTAGAATAGCAAAAGTCTAGGCAGAGATGAATCTAAGCTTAATGAGGTGTTTTTGCTTTGGTGTTTTTATTTTAATTTAATTTGCCTCAAAAGGGAGGTGGAGGAGTAATCGTCTGAAATTGAGCCTTGGTTCATTGAATGATTTTTTCAGAAAAATAGAGCCTCATGAGAATGCAGAAAAGAAAAGGTGGAGAAGTAATCAATAACAAGTACTGCGTGATTGCCACTACCTCTTTTTTGCTATCGTGACAGAGCAAATTACAAATACTAAAACCCATCCTGATCAATTTTCCTAGCAGATCAATGTACATTGCAGATTGGATGATTTGTTTTTTTTCTCCCCTCTGATGAGTTGCATGAAGGTAACGGTTTATGTGCTTGGTTATTCTTTTCCTCCTATGCTCTCTTGCACTGCAGATCTTCAGGATCGAGCGTGAGGGAGAGAGCCAGCGTTACAAGCCCTTCAAGCAGCTCCACAACCGCCAGCTGCTGTGGCACGGCTCCCGCACCACCAACTTCGCCGGGATCCTCTCGCAGGGCCTGCGGATAGCTCCACCTGAAGCTCCCGTGGTAGGTTAAACAGCTTCTCTGGCTGCCTGCATCCAGCGCCCAGAGGTGGCCACAGTAAGGGACAACCTAAATAAGGGCATTTCTGTGTGGGGAGGGCCCTGTGTTGTCTGCCAGCATTCAGACAACACCATGTCCCCCAAGTGGTCTGCTCCGTGGTGTCCACGAGAGCGTGAGCTGCAGATTTGCTCTCCTGGGAGCCCAGCCAGGTGGATTCAATGCTGCCTTTGTGTTATTACCCCAGTTTTATTTATTTATTTATATGTTTGTTTGTTTCCTGCTTGCAGACCGGCTACATGTTTGGGAAGGGCATCTATTTTGCAGACATGGTATCCAAGAGTGCTAACTACTGTCACACATCTCAAGCTGATCCGATAGGTTTGGTACTACTGGGAGAAGTTGCCCTTGGAAATATGTAAGTAACTTAGGAAGAGTATTCGCCAAATGTGCTTAGTACATCCTTGTAGAAGGTGATGCTAGAATTGCAAGCCTTCTCTTCAGTGTGAAGAAAAAGCACCTGTTTTTTCTTCAGAAACAAGATCTGTTTTTTCTTAAAATAAGAGCTATTGTTGCTGGTCTAGCTGAATCTTGTACAAAATGCCAACATCATTAAAATTAGTAACCAAGACAAAGAAGGAAGGCTGATGAGTTCCAGAAGACTAAAATTTTGATTAACTTTACATTAACTCATCATAAACTCAAGCCTGAAAAATGTGTGGGTTTTTTTCACCAAGATAATTTAAGATGAATGTGAAGTGCTATTGTGTGTTCTTTGTGCTGTCCAGGTATGAGCTAAAGAATGCTTCCCATATCACAAAATTGCCCAAGGGAAAGCACAGTGTCAAAGGTAAGCATTAGTAGTTGTCATTGGTGATCTGTAGTTGATGGCAAACTTTGTTGTTGCACTCTACTTAGTGAAGAGAACTGTACTCACTTCTTAGCTGTACTTTCAGAAGCTGCATAATGTTGCCCTTTAGTTGCATCAGGATATGTGTGAGTGGTCTTTTAAGATGGAAGTTAACACACTTGGAGTATTAAGACTGAAGGTACCTGAAGTTCAGGAGGAAACTTCCATTTGATGTTACACTGGAGAAAATATAAAGTGCATTCTCTATGTTCTTACTCGCTTTCATCATAACAATACAAGTGTATTCTTTTACAAGAAAGATGAATAGATCAGAAGAATAATTGTTTAGCTTTCAACGTGACTTAGAAGCTTGGACAGAAGAGAAAAGCTAAGAATAAAAGTTCAGGTGGAACAACTGCTCTCATTACACTTCTATCTGCAAGAAGTATCAGTGTATTGCACTGAAAAAGAAGATGAGAGAAAAGACTTAGCTCTCTAATTCAAGCAAAAGAAATGGTAATCATGACTGTCTCCTGCACCAAGATGGGAGACTGAAGAGCAGTAACTTGAGTGATGAGTGGCTTTTCTTAAACTATTCATTTTGAGAGGCTTAAAAAATCAATTTCCTAAAATAGAATAAAACGTGATTTAACACCTTTTTCAATACATACTACTCTTGTACTTCTGGATGGCAAATCAGACTTATATTGAAAATTTTAACGAGAATAAGAATTCATTTGTTATATTTGTCTGAAAATGCTACAGTGTGCATGTTTTCATTAATGGAACTAGGATATGAGAGCTACAAATCTGTTCTGGTTTAGCTTTGGTCATACAGATTAGACAATTAACAGTTAAAAGTCTAAATTTCTCCCTTTTAGTACAGCAGAGTACAACTGCCATAAAGATGGTGATGCTGAATTGAATAAACAGAATGTCTTCTTTGTGTTCTTTTGAAGATACTTCTACACTTGATTTGGAAGTATATGAGAAGTAGTATTTGGCTGGCTGGGTCATTTTCTTCTTGTGCACAGTCTGTGTTTGCCTTCTAGATTGGTAACTAATGTTGTTTTCCCTTTCTAGGCTTGGGCAAAACTGCACCTGATCCCACAGCCACTACCACCCTTGGTGGTGTAGAGGTTCCTTTAGGGAATGGGATCTCCACAGGAATTAATGATACCTGTCTTCTGTATAATGAGTATCCTTTGCTGTTGGTTGGCTGCACACGGTGTTTGAGTGTTGCTGCATTTGCAGGACCTCCCTAAGGCCAGTTAGGAGTTTTGCCTCACTGTGTTTTGTTTGGTTTAGATCTGCTTTGGGGAGTATTTGCAGACAATCTCTTCTGCAAAGGGGGTGATTTTACAGGTGTTGCACTTAAATTGTCATTCTGCAAAAAAGGAAACAGTACACGTACCAATAGCTGTTCCCCAGCAGGACTCCACACCAAAGCTGCTGAAGTGGCCAGGCAACACTTCCCTGTAGTGTCTTGCCCAGAGATGTGCCAGGACAATGGGAAGGGAATGCAGCCTGTGGTTTCCCATCTCTCCACTCTGGTTTCTTCCTCGGGTGCTGTGGCTGGCCAGCTTGGCCAGGAGGAGGTGGGGGAGCCAGCTCTGTGCTCTTGTGCTCCCTCAACACATCTTTTCTGTTCCCCAGACCTTTGCAAAATGTTGAGGTAAGCCTCAAATGCCCATCAGAGATGTAGCCATTAAGTGTCTTTATAGGCAGAAGTGCCTCCAAATCAATTGGTGCTTTAAATTCACAAGAGATCATAAGAACACAAATAAGTGATGTCTAAGGTCCCAGCTCACTCTCTTCACTGCCAGTGAAGCAGGTAACCCAGTAATGCAGTCTCTGGGTTTGCAGAAACTGCCTTTGGCCTTGATGAGCTGTTCTCCTGCTACAGGCAGTGTTGGCAACACAGCTCTGGGCAATACTGGTCTTACCTTGAGTTTTCTTAAATACAGCACCTGTCAGATGATGAACTATAATACGGTTGATATTAGCTAGTTGAGGTAACAGGATGTGTATTTATTCTGTTTTACACTTTGGGATTAGAGGTAAATTTGAGGCCTAAAGCATTGCGAAACAAATAGGTGAGCTGGGACTGTCTCTGGAAAAGTAAGGATGTGCAAACACTGCCAACCATTGCAGAGCTATTCTCTGTGATTCCAGTCTGGGGTTTTTTAGTGGGAAATTAAGAGGGCATTAATGACTTTGTGCTAAAAGGTAGCAATAGAGCTGCAATTATAATTGTAAATGCTGGGTCTGAAATTACAGCTCTCAGCTAGGCTACATGGCTCCTCTGCTTAGATAACAAGAGATGTGTGTTACTCTGACAAAAAATAATTTTCAGGAGCTACAGCCCTGTATCTAAGTCGGTTCACCTGCCTGTCACTCAGGATTCCTGATGCACAACTCTCTGCAACTTAATTGCTTGCTCCTAACTGTTGTATAAAATATTTTCAGATTCAAGGAAAGGTCAGATTTAAAGTTTTGTGGTTTGAGCTCTTAGAACTGGTTAATCACATAGGCATCTGCATGGTAACATAAGTTCAAAGGTGAAGTTCACTGTGTTTTGAGGTTTTTCTGTGTTATTATTATCAACTACTGTAATTATTCCTTAACATTCTTCCCAGATATATTGTGTATGATGTTGCTCAGGTAAATCTGAAGTACCTGTTGAAACTGAAATTCAACTATAAGACATCACTCTGGTGAACAGTATTTAGAAGCCCTGTTAGAGTTATACTGTAGTTACACTATAGCGTTGACTTCTGACATGCTTATGCATTGACTTCTCTTACCAAGATATCAAGAGCTAAACTGCAGAAGAGGTTACTAAATCCTATTTAGTACTACACTTAGTGAAAGTTTTATATGAAAGTGTGGCAATACATGGACCTGAATCCTGATGAGAACGAGTACCTGGTTTTGTTTTATACCACTTCTAATTCTGGTGCTTTAAGTGTTTCTTTTAATTGACCAAACTGACAAGAAAGGAAAAAAATTATCTGGTGTTCTTAGCCAAACAGAGCTGGGCAAGAGCAGGAGAAGGAACTTGAGCATGTTTGTGATACTTGCTCTGTTAAGGTTCTCCCTTGTTTAAGATACTCTTTTTCAGTTTCCACTTGAATAAATGATAAATGTGCATTTATTTTGAGGTAAAAAAAAACCAATAAAAGCTAATTTCATACTAACAGCTTTATGTTTCAAAACTTCCAAATTGTTTTGGTTTTGAGTCATAATTTAAATGTATTTGGTAGAATGTTCTTAAACATGGTATCTCTCTCTAAGATCAAATGCCAAATATTGAAATCTGTAGTCATGTTTCAGGAAGTGATGGTGAAATTAAAATTTGGATTTTCCACTGAGATTTCATCTGTCAACAGTTGGTGTGGTAAACATGGACAATGAGCTTGTGGCTGTTTGAATTTAGTATTAGCCCCAATAAATCTCCTTTAAATACCTACCTTCAACATGATGTAACTTGGTTGTTGTAGACTCATGTCCTAACAAAGCTGTAAGCTGAGTTGGGCTCAAGCTTCGCTCATCAAGACCTGGTGTAAGGTCTGTTCCTATGCTGTCGGTGGTCTTGGAATCCCTGTCTCAAAACAGCAATACAAACTGATAATTTCAATGTTTCATGATGTTTGTTACTTCTCACTTTTAGTTAGTCACTGAGCAATATGGGAGCACTTAACCATAGAGCAATATCAGATCATTCTCTTCAAAAAATTACTGATTTCCCTGGGGCATTAGGGAAAGTGATGACTAATTCCCAAGAAGGGGGCAGTTCAAGCTCATTCGGATGGTTATGGCTTCAGTCTTTAGTAACCTGTGTGGGAACAGCAGATCCATTTCCTAAAATGTTGTTGTGTCCCAGGGCGTTTTCTGAAAGGAGTTCAAAGCCAAAGTGGTTGCTAATGGTGCAGGTTTTTCCAGGACCCCTGAAGGAGTGGAGGATGAAAAGTGATAGTGAGGAGAGTAGCCTGTCTTCTGCCTCTTAAGTAACTTAAGCAGTGGCTAATCATTGTTTTGCTTCCAAAAAACCCTTTTGGTCAGTCACTTAACTATGATCGTGTCAGTCTCTGGAAGAGAACATAAGAATTTTTTCAATTTAGTTATGAAGTAGATGATTATTTTTCCCCTTCAAAAAAAGCAGTTAACAGTTCAGTTTGGGACCAGGAGCTGACGGCAGCTGCGTTTGATGCTCCCTCTGTCACCTGTACTAGAGGTGGCTGAAAGTTCCCTGTTGCTCCAACCTAAGCAGCACAACGAGTGCTTTGTGCTGTGTACATAGTGCTCAGTTATAATTGCAGCACAGTACATCCAAGCTCTCCCTAACCTCGCAAATATGGCAGGAAAAGATACAGGACTTTCTGAAGAGGCAGCAGGTGCCGTTTGGGGATGGTAGGAGAGCCCTGTGACTGTCTTGCAGTGCAATCTGATGTGAATCCAGCTGCTGCGTCTGCTGCCAGCTTGTCTGACCACGGAGTGGATCCACTCTCCTGGAAGTGGGCGCTGGTGCCGCCGGACCCAGCGGATGGACAGCCTCTCCCCGGGGCCAGGCTGGGAAGCACAGCGCGATGACAACCACTGAAGGCACTGCTTTGGGAGTATGTGTGCAGAGCAGAGCTGCAGGAATAGGTAGTCCCATTTCTGTCAAAAGCACTTGAAAAAAAGGAGTTGTCAAGACGTGAGGTCCCATGACATCCTCTGCTTTCTTCAGGGGAGGCGTGTTGAGGAATGGCTTCTGATTTAAATGTTAAGCTACCAAAAGCAGCAATTTATAAATATTTAACCATTTTATCTTTATTTAGCGTGACTGCAGGCTCTGCTGTACAATGGCCGACAAACATTAAGATAGTCCATGCAGTTAATTGTAGGAAGCCAGCCTAGGCTTACTGATTCGCAGTCAGTGTAAATGATTTGTGACTTGCCTGAGTTCATGCAGGAAAGAAGTGGCTGAGAAAAAAATTGAGCACAAGTTGTCCAACCTGGTACTTTATCCATAAAACAATGACATTTGGCCCCTGTCCCCCTTCAGTTTCTAATCAGAGGAAAGGGGGTGGGGGGAAGCGCCCAAACAAATAACTTCTATATGAAAAAGACCTATGGACACATGAAACTTTCTCAATACCATAAATAATTGTACTTCTGTTCTTAAGTGAGGCCTGCAGTGTTTGTAACTACTGAAGTCTCTGCTTCAGCTTGCTTTCTGGAAGACTGTTACAGACCTCACTCTCTGAATTCTGGGGACATAATGGCATAATTGTCTGCTGAAGTGTTACCATAGCCAATTTATATCCCACTTAGTGTTTTGCCTGAATTGATTTATGTGTGTGTTGAGGCCCCTAACTTAGTCCATTATACTCACGCTCCTGCTATGCCCATAAAAATAGTTTCCACTGTTGTGGATTACATGCATCTGAACAAGCACTTGTGTGTGCTTTGATTTTCAAATTAATGCCAGGCTGCTTCTCCAGAAGTGGTCATTTTGAAGATGAAGTGGCACCTGTGAGAAGAAATGCAGATGTAGGTCCCAGCCAAGTTGCTGTGATGATTTTCATTTGTTCTGAGTGGGAAGGTAGCGTGTGGGCCTGTGGGCATTGCAGGATGCTTCCACAGAAGTGAGATACACAG
Source organism: Pomatostomus ruficeps (assembly GCA_013400735.1). NCBI lineage: Eukaryota > Metazoa > Chordata > Aves > Passeriformes > Timaliidae > Pomatostomus > Pomatostomus ruficeps. The sequence continues at coordinate 128,624 of VYZT01021292.1, forward strand.
GGACAGGCAAGGTGAGAAGGAATGACTTTACAACAACTCAAAGGGGAAACTACTGCTTCCCCTGCCCCTTGTTACAAAGTCTAATTTCTAATGTGATTCATGCTGCAGGACTCAGACTTCACAAGAAGGTGCTTCAGTGACTAAAGAGCACACTCTTCTGCCAGCTGTCTATGCTTTTCTTCCTACTGCCAGGGCCTGCCTAGGGGAGATGAGAAAATGACAGCATAGTTGTCTCCTGTCCCCTGGCCACAGCACTACCTGCCCTGTGCTGACAGGACTCCGAATGCACTGATCAGTAGGTGGTGTAACCCATCTCTTAATATCATCTGCAGCAGCTGAGGAGAAATGGCAGCGTGGAAGTGCTCTCTGCAGCATTTCGGCGCACACCACTAGGAGCAGTTGCCTAACGTGACCCTGGAGAGAGCAAATGGCAGCAGTGCAGCCAGTTTAGAGACCTCCCTCCAGCTGTGCCAAGCAGGTGAGTCAGCAGCACCTAAGGCAGGTTGTTGGCAGTGAGTGCGGATGTTTTCAGTTGCCCTCCTTGTCTGTCAGAAGAGTTGTGTCACTTCCCCGTTGCCCAAGTGCAAACTGCAAATTTGCCAGAATGGTAAAAGGATGCACTGAAAACATTGTGTGTTTGTGTGCACACTGACAAATGGCCCTGGCTGGGGCTTTGTCAAACAGGGTCGTGTTTGTGTGACTTGGAAACAGCAAGCACAGGACAAATGAAAAACCAAAACACAGAGATAATGCAGCATTCATTAAAAGCCAAGATGTAAAAGGTCCTTTATCCAGGAATCACAATACGGTGTTGATTGTTAACCTTTCAACACAGTGAATGGTAACGACTTCTGCTAAATACTTTCCAAATGCAGCTGTTGGAATGAAATGAAGGAATAATCATCGTGCTGCTGGGAGCTGAATTCTACTTTCACACCTGTTAATTTGTGAGATGATTGGCAGGAGGCATCTAGGGAGAGGGCAAATCTCTCTTACCTTTTTCATCTAGTTTTATCGCAGTCTACAAAGACTCCCTGAAAGGCACTGAGTTTCTCTGACTCCTTTTTCCTCTTTCCTTTCCCTTGTAGAAAGTCACTCTTGAGGACCATTGCGAAATGCGATTGTGTTGTAGAAAACTTTTCATTCCTCCCCTGCAAAGCCCTTGCTCAGGGAAAGCTGTAGCATCAGAGTGGCTCTGGGCAACGCTGCTTTCAGCACAGCCAGACCTGATGACAAGGTTTACGAAGCTCAGCAGTAACAAGCTCGCTGGTGATCAGTGACTTCTGTCAGCTGTGGAAGTCTCAGTGTCACCAGTCTTACCTGAGCATTAACATGCAGCCCTTGGAACAAGGAGGGTACAGCTGAAATACAGAGGAATATTAGTGTCATTAACACGTTGTTTAACTGAGCCTGGAAGGCCTGGTCGTGTCAGGCCTTTTGGGTCGTGGAGGTGTTTTATTAGAAGGGGAAAATTGTAAAGGGTTTAATGTTTGGGGGGGTGGGGGTGTAGAGGGGGAGGGTGTTTGAAATGGCAGAGATTACTATTTAGTGGTGTTTTGTTATTAGTTTCTTTAGTTTTGTACCTACAGTGCTTTGCAACTGTTTACTCTAATAGCTTTCTTTGAAGCTGTGCAGCATGGAAAGCTCTGACTGAACTGTCTTAGGCCCTTTGGAGGCTAAGGGGAGGGAAGGCTGTTTAAACAACCTTTCAAAATGACCTGAAAAGGGGGCTGGAAATGCAAGCTAGGCTTTGTATTTTCTTTTTTCTTTTATTTTTTTTTAGCTCTACTAAAATGTACATAGAAAGCCCTTGGGGGAATTTCTAAAGCATTTCACTCCGTTTGTTTCTTCACTTAGAAACTGGCTTTTTTCCCCTTGAGCACAAAAGGCAGCATTGATTTTATTTACTTACGCATTTAAAATTGTTTAATAACATGACCTATATCCTGCCCCTCTCAACCTGCCAGAGTGCCTAGTCATCTGAGTTCATTAGCAAATTAAGAACACAAATTAAACTCTATCCCATGTCCTAAGAAATGTGTCTTCTGTGTTTTGTAGAATCTTTGGTTTCACCTAGGTGCTTTCAAAGAGTTGCATACAACCAGGCATAGCATCCATTTTGCATCACACCACTGTGCTCTTGGCATTATGTTTAAGATGTGACACAGACTTAGCCTTGACTAAGATATACTGTTTATTTATTTTGAAGCTCAATTTGCATTTTCATAATCATTTATATATATAAAAAAGGAATTTTGATTAGTATAAATAGCAGTAGATACTGTTATCAAAATCAAACCTATGTAAAGCATCTGAGCCATGAACAGTGAAGTTGCTTGTGGTTCATGATGTTAAGTTCATGCTTATATTTCTTGATGCAGAAGCTTTAAAATTCACTGTGGCGCAGAGATCTAAGAAAACTACACAAAAAAACCCACTGCTGCTGCATGAAGAAAGCTTTCAGGGCTGAGATGGTAAAGGGCAGGCCAAGACAAGGAGCTTGTTAGGCAACAGCCACCCACTACCAGGGGTTTGTTGGCTTTCCCTGGCACTGGGTGAGAACAAGTGAGACTTTGACCTTCAGGCCTTGGGCTCGGTGAGCATTTCAGCTGCTTCTCAGAAGTGCCACGGACCGTGACAGCGGGGCCAGGGCTGGTTCTCCTGCGTTTGTTGTGATCCCTTACTCCTCCTGGAGCCTCACCTCTGCAGATGTTTATGAAAAGCAAAGACAAGAAAAATAGGCACAGTTTAGCAAAAAGTTGGTACTCAGTGAAGGAGGATGGATATAATGGGATTGTTTAAAGACTCAAAGCTAGCGCAGATAGTTTGGGGTGACCCTTTGTGACAGCCAACATTTCCGTCCCCTTCCCCCCACCCCGAACTGCCAGTCGCCCATTCCCCCCATCCCACATCAGAAGGCCAGGGACCTCTTGGAGCAAGTCCAGTGGACGGCCACAGAGCTGGTAAGAGGACAGAAGCACCTACCCTATGACAACAGGCTGAGAAATTTGGGGCTCTTCAGGCCTGGAGAAGTTTCTGAAGGGGAGCTATAAGGAAGCTGGAGAGGGACTCTGATGGGAACTGTAGTAGTGATAGCACAAGGAGTAATGGGTACAAACCGAAAGTGGGGAAAATTAGGTTAGATATTAAGAACAAAATCTTAATTGGGAGGGTGGTGAGACACTGGGACAGGTTGCCCAGAGCAACTGTGGCTAGCCCAGTCCTGGAGGTGTCCAAAGACAGGCTGGATGGGGCTCTGAGCAACCTGGTCTAGTGGAAGGTGCCCCTGCCACTGGCAGGGAATTGGAACCAGTATAACGTCCACTGTAACTCCTTAGCTATGGTTGTGTGGTCCCGCCAGGCTCCAGTGATGCCGCTGTTCCCTCTCCTCCCTCCCGCTCCCCTCACGGCCCGCGGGAGGAGGCCCCGCCCCGCGCGCGCGCCCGCCGCGCGCCCGGCCCCGTCTCCTCCCCCAGAATGCCCCGCGCCAGGCAGCCTTTGAAAAAGCGGCGCGGCTCGTTCAAGATGGCGGAGCTGGATCAGCTGCCTGACGAGAGTGAGTAGGGACCGGTGCCCCCGCTCCCGCCGCCCCCTCGTCCCGGCGGCACACCCGCGCCGCGCCCCGCCGCCCGCCCGCCTTCCCTCTTCGCTCCCTCCCTCCCGCCGCGGACGCTGTGTGGGGCCGGAACCCGAGCCTCCTCCCTG
>VYZT01021292.1:132362-175686 GCA_013400735.1 Pomatostomus ruficeps
CGCCCCGCCCGGGCGGCACCTGCCGGGCGGGCGGGGCGGGAAGCGGGAGCCGGGCGGGGCGCGGTGACAGCCCGCCCTGCCCGCGGGGGTCGGGGCAGTGCGGGGGAAGAAGCGTCCTGGCCCGGGGAAGGGGTGAGCTGCCCGGCGCTCCGGACCCGGCTGTCGCCCATGGGGGCAAGGGGGGCTCGTGTATTCATATCCCGTACTGTGCACAGTGCGAGCAGCTCCTCAGGGCTGGGGTCAGGGCGTGAACACGCTGTGTTTAGGGGGCACTGATAAATGCGCAGGGAAGGGCTCGGAGACCCTGTGTTGTGTGTCAGCAGCAGAAGCCTGGCTGTACAGGAAGACAGTATGTAAACGTGTGTTTTCATGCACACAGATTTGTGTATCTGCACCTGGAGTGCTGTGTCCAGTTCTGGGCCCCTCACTGCTGGAAGGACATTGAGGTGCTGGAATGTGTCCAGAGAAGGGCAGTGGAGCTGGGGAAGGGGCTGGAGCACGAGTCCTGTGAGGAGCGGCTGGGGGAACTGGGGGTATTTAGCCTGGAGAAGAGGAGGCTCAGGAGTGACCTTATCAGACTTTACAACTCCCTGAAAGGCGATTGTAGCCAGGTGTGGCTTGGCCTCTTCTCCAGGCAACCAACGAGAGGGCATAATCTCAAGCTTCAGCATGGGAAGTTTAGATTGAATGTTAGGAGGAATTTCTTCATGGAAAGCCTGACTGGACATTGGAACTGACTGCCCAGGGAGGTGGTGGAGTCACCATCTCTGGAGGTGTTTAAGGAAAAACTGGATATGGCACTAAGTGCCATGGTCTAGGTGATAGGGTGGTGTTTGGTTTAAGGCTGGACTCAATGATCTCAAGGTCTTTTTTAACCTCAGCGATTCTGTGATCTCCATAGGGTTTGTGTGGATGTTGTTTTCAGTGAGCACAAGGATTACATAAAAACTTCGTGTAGATAAAAAACAGACATGTGTTCCTGTATATGTGGATTCATACACAAAGTACTTGAGTTTTATAGAAGAGGAAATTATTCAATGTAAAATGTGTCTAGATGCCATCTTGATATGTCCTCTTATAAACTGTAACTCCTGCCAAGCTAAAACTAGGGCATTTGCTAGTTTCAATGGGTGTGCACAGAACAGAGTTAGACCTCTTTTGGTGACACTGTTTTGTTCAGCACCATGCAAGTTCATCAAGATACCAACTCTTTCCAAATCCAAAGGCTCTCAGAAAGAGGTGACTCGGAGTGGAAATCTTGCTTCTGGCTACTCAGTGTGGGTCTTGGTTACAGTTCCAACAACTGTCAGGAGAAAAATTGGTTAATGTGCCCACATGGCCGGTGTCATTGTGTTAACTGAACAGATTTATGGAGGATCGTCATAAATTATGGATAGAGCTGACACTCTCGACTTGCTACAGTTCAGTCATGGATGCTGTGCTGCATTTAGAGACTGATTAATACAAGTCATGGACCAATTGACATGACTGTAATTAATAATTAGCAGCAGTTTATTGCTTATTAAATGAACTTTTCCTGTTCACTAGAATGTTCAATGTTTAAGTTGCTGTTCCTCCATTTGCCTTGCCTGTTTTCCAGAGAAAGTGCTGTGTGTTTCAAGAAGTTAACGTGAAGTGTGAAAAATAACTTTTTCTTCTCAGTCACGTGTATGTTGCCTGCAGTGATATCAGGAAGATATGACAGGTCTGTGGCTTCACCTGTAGCAGATACCACAGTAGAGTGTGTGACTCAGTTTCCCTTAGGACTGGACTGTGCTGGAGACCCTTGCCAGCAGTGTCAGTGTCACAGTCTCTGCTTGGCAGGTGAAACAGACGGTGTGGTTGTTTGTGAAGGCAGTAAGCTTCTGCTGTGCTGACCTTGACCTTAAGGTTTGTATTTACCGGAGTTTGGTGCAAGTCAGAGGTGTTTTCTATCAGATAGGGAGCTTCATGTTTTCTGTAGCATTGCTGAACTGCTAGAACGGTGAAAGTTTCAGTGAGTGTTTGCCTTGTGCTTCCATTCCTATTCTATCCAGTTTTGGTGATCTGGATGTTTTCAAATTATGCTAATTATTGCCGCATATAGTTCTTTCATTTCCAGTCCTATACTTAAAATGAAGATGTAAACTTAGTCCTGACTAAATTAATACTGACTTCATGCAGCTCTCAGTTTCAGCTTAATATATAAAGGATAATAACAGTAAGCATTGCAAAATTGGTTTTGGAATATTCCTTATGGTATAAAAATAAGTTCCTAAAAAAGTTGGAATAGTTCATGACTAAGAGACCTTGAGGTTTATGTATCACTCCTGTGACTTTTCTCCAACATAGTTCATGGTAAAGTAGTAGACAATAACTGAATTTTCATATAAAAAGAATTATAGGTAAACACAGCATACTTGGTGTGTACGTTCTGCTGTGTGGTAAGAAACTGCACGTTCTGCTGTGTGGTAAGAACCACGCAGTTTTACTTTGAGATTGGATGTCTGATGAAGTGGAATTTGTCCCAGAGTATTCCAATAGCACCTACTTGTCCTCTGGCAGGTTCTGTAACGCAGCTGGGCAGTGACTGTTCCTTAACCCAGAAGTGAGATGAGTGTATTGCACATGGTTGTCTCTCGTGGTATGTGCTTGTTTTTTCTGCTAAAGTTACTATTCTGTTCTTCTCTGAAGCTGGTATTCTGTCCATACAAAACAGTAAGAGGGTTCACACTGACAGCCTGAAATGGTGCGTAAGTTTACAGGCATTTCTTGTGAGGCCTTTCCTGTGCGGCCTTTCCTGTGCTGCCAGGAGAGAGACGTATAGTAACTTGGGATGCAGGTGAAGGAAGAACAAGTCAGTGGCAAATACTCTAGCTGAAAAAGTCCAGAATATTAAAGATCCCAATTGCAGAAGTACTTCAAATACTAATAATTTGATTTCTATTTTGAAGACAAAAAATTTGTTTCTGCAGACTGTTGGGTTGGTGCCCAATAAGTGACTAAATTTAGTCAATGCCTTTTTTTTCCCTCTTCTTATCTCCTGGTAACTTTGCAGTGGAGGTAAATGGTGGGCAGCCGTACTGCTGCAGACCAGATGGCTTTTTCTCTGTGTCTCAGAAGAAGGAAACAGTGGATTGTACTGGAGCATACATAATGCTGCCCTGTCTCTTGCTACTGCTAATAGCAGTCTGATTTGTGGGCTGCGTGGTTCTAAAGCTCATGCAGTGAAGCTGAGGGGAGGCTATGATGTGAAATGAACTTTCTGCTGAGGTGAGGCTCTGCTAAAACAGGCAGCACGTGCAGCTGTGACTAAAGATTGTCCTAGTCCCGCTGGAGGCAGAGCTCTGCAGAGAACAGCACAGGCAATGCCATGTCTTGGTGCATCCTTTGGCACAAGCCAGTCTGAGGGAGGATGATGCTGGAACCTGCTCTGTAAAAGGGAGAGTGAGATGCCATTTCTGACAGGAGGGTGCTTTGGTAACTCAGGGATCACAGGCACGGGGCCACTGCCAGCAGCGAAGCACCCGAGTGCGATGTTCCTGTGCTGTGTGTAGGCCAACTCCAGAAAGTGGCAGGTGAATCATTGGAGAAGGAAGGCAGGCTGTAGGGGTGCTGGGTGTCAGGGTTCAACTTTTACAATACAAATTCTGAAATCAGTTTTTTGCCAAATGCCATGTATTGGTGCACATGGTTGGTACTGTTCGTAGGGGCTTGTGTTTTAGGACAGGCAGAAGGGAAGGGGGATAAGGATCTTTCTGCATGGGTTTTATCGCATGGGGGGATGCTGCAGCATAAGGGCAGCACTTCAAGCAGAAATTGTTGTCTTTACCCCCAGCTGTGTTTCTTTTGCTGTGTTTCACAGGTGCTCTGCTCTGCTGCTTTCCTAGACAGCTGCAGGCGGATGTGGCCACCCCTTGCCACTTCCATTTTCCTGCCCCAAGGGGCTGTGAGACCATCACTGCTGTGCCCTGGATGTTTGAGGCAAAATATCAGCAGAACTGTGTGAGATTGCAGTATTTGGGAGAAGGCTCAGGGTTCGTTTTGTGGCTGCTATACAGTACTCACAACTAATAATTTTTGGGATTATTGGTGCTGCCTACCTTTAAAATTGTATGTTACCATGGTATCAGCGTATTGTCCATTATGAGAAAACAGTTTCAAAAAGAGGGCTTTAGTATTGTGATTATTGTCTACAAAAGTTCTGTAGAAGGGTTCACATGGCTGGAAAACCTACTTCTATCCACTAGTTAAATTAGGATTTGGAAATACACATATGTCCTCATATGGGCTCATAACATGAGGGAAATACTGACTCATGCTTAAAGTGAAAAGTTAGTGTTTATTTATTTATTTATTTACCTCTTCAATGAGCCCCAAGTTTGGGGGAAGCTTTAAAAACTCCCCAAAGCCACTTTTCACTCTGATGTGTTTTTTACTTTCAGTGTTTTCCTGAATAAGCTTTCCTTGCAGTGGCCAATCGTTTGAGATGCTTCCTCTGCTGAAACAATTTGTGCCGTGCTTGTGTAGATGAATGATCTCTTGGAGGATTAATGACTCAGTCTATAATAAAGGCTCATGTTTTTCCCTTCTTCTCCATGAGTTTCTTCTGTCACACCATTTTTAGCACTGGCAATGTAGATTAATTACATAGGTTTTTGAGGTAGTCATGCAACCAGTGTTAAAATAACTGCTCACCTGTACAAATTTAGACAAAATAGTGTAACGATCTGGAGAAGAAAGGCTTTACATCATGTAATTGCTGATCTGGATCCTAGAATTTTCTATATTGATTTAGATATGCCCCTTTGTGCCCACACATTAGTGAAATCAGTAGCTATAGAACATCCCTGTGGTTACTTGTAACATTTTTTTCAAAATTATCAGCTGTTATAAATTCATTATTAAACTGAAAACACTTTCGCAAACAATACGCTTGTGTGTGTTCCTGTTTAGATTTTCAGATCAGCAGTCGAGAAGCTGCATTTAAACTGCTTTACTTCATCTTACTACTGAGAATGTTCATAAGGGCATCCACAGCTGCCCATATTGAATTGTGGTGAAACTCCTCCTCTTTTGTTCAGTTACAGTGTTTTCAAATGAAGGGAGGCAGTAGGTGCTTGGTTTTAAACTTAAACCTGTCTTTTATTTTTGAAAAGGATAAAAGCTTTTGCTCTTTTCTCCCACGTTTCAAAGTCTATCTCCACATCAGAAATACTTTTTGGAGGGTTCATATGGCTTCTAGAGCAGATAGAGGAGGTTTTTTAAGTTCTCTATATTGCAAGGCTCTGTATGTCCTCCCATGTGCTGGGAGCAGGAGGTTGGGGCTAGAGGAAGGATTCCTGGTGACCGTGGGCATGGAGGGAGCAGCAGTTCAGGACTGGAGGAGCTGTCCATGCGCAGGGACCCACAGTGGCTGCTGCTGCAACCTCTGGGTTTCTAAGCCAGCCAGGCATGAAAACATCAGGGCCTTACAGTGCCAGGCTTGGCAGACCTGGGGTGATTTTTACGTTGGTGGCTTTTTATCAATTTAGTTTTATCTGGACTTCCTGAAAATCATTTCTTACAAGTGTTACAAAACACATAAATACACTTATTCCTGACTCTTGGTTACTGATGAGCTTCCTGTTATGATACTATTTAATACCTCATAATCTAGAACACAGTTATTTTTATTGCATATCTGTGGTGCACATATTTTATGGAATCATTGGGGGCTCTTTTTCAGAGCCAGGAAAGGCCATTATAATCATCTTAGATTCTTCTTTAAGCATACTGGTAAACTTGTGTTTGGAATTTCTGTGCATCAGTTTCAAGCTTCCTTTTTAGCTACAGTTTTCTTTTAAAAAATATATTGTAATTGGTTTAAGATTTTGGCTTACACAGAGATCAACATTCCTTTTCTTGGTATAGTTACATAAAATCTGTTAAACTTTACATTCATTGCTAACCTGAACTTACCTGGTGTAATCTTTCACAAAGTTCTAGTTATGCCTTTCCTTAAAAAAAAAAAAAGCTGCAGAACTATTTACCCATCTGAATTATCTTCCTTTGCAGATTCTTGAGATCAGTGCAGATCTTGACATTCTTTGGGAATAACAAGATTGGAGTGTCTTAACTTTCTCACAACAAGGCATGTCTTTAGATCTTGAAATTTATCTCCTAGATCTCCGCTGAATCTTTTCCAAATTTTACAGACTTAGTCAAGTGTGCACACTGCGTTCAGGTAATTAATTTACTAACAATGTATGCAGAGCAGTACTCAGTGGGATACTAAGACAAGGCTAAGGTAATTGTACAGTTTGCACTGGAACAGTGTGTCAGTGTGGCCTCCTGAAAGCAGCCCTTCGAATTCCTGAGCCACTGCCATGCTGAGCTGCGTGTACCTCCCCCCTGGGTCAAGGGTTTTTTCACTCTCAGTATTAAGAAAGTCACCCCCAAGAGCCTCTGAACCTGGAGGAGCTGGAAGTACGTTTTGGTTGTTATAACCTGCATGTTTCATAGACCTTACTTCTTCCTTTCCACCCGTTTGTTTTTTAAGTGTTTCTGGAAATTAAATCTGTGTCATTGTCATAATAGGTATTTACATTCAAGTGTCTGTATTCTACTTTAATCTCTGATTATAATTAAAATGCAGGTTAAAAAGACTGCCTGTGATTATATATTTGTTATTCAGAACAAGAGTATACAAGATTACTGGCATTATTGTGAGGCTGGCATATTATAAATCTGATCATTATTTTAAGTGTGGTTTCATATAGTTTTAATAAATTTAACTTGTCCTGCATCGCTTTGCAGTTTTTATAGTTTTTGAAATGCTTCTATCTGTATTAGATGTTGGATGTTTTTTATTGTAACACCTTATTGCTTAGATCAGCATCCCAGTTTCTGGTTTTGTGGCCCTGATAGTATTGACAGTACTACCAAACTAAACAGAAAAAGTAGAGAGATATACGATACTCCTTGGAGTTTGGTGTTGTTGCAGGTAGCCCCTAAAATCAATATAGAAGAACTTGACAAGAAAAGCCACATTGTGTCATATCATTTACTTCTGAGGGAAAATGAAGTTTATGGACATCTCCATTGTCATTTTGGTATCCTACATGTATTCTAAACCTTTAAGCTACAGAGGTGTTGGTGTCAATTTTTTGCACTTTGTTCCAGTGAAATAGTTTAGTTTAACTTTTGAACTTCCACAGATCAGGTGTATTTTATTTGGACACCTGTATTCCTAGATAAAGATGCCCTGGATACATTAATTACAGGTCAAGTGAAAACAAATGAGCAGCCCTATTCTAACATGTATTTATGGAAGATTAACTATCCCATGTGGAAAACTCCTTGGCAACTAATGCTGTTTAGGAGTGCTAATCTTGTAAAGCTAGGAAGTAGCACAGTAACCTTCTGCTGGCCCATCATCACCCTCACAGGTAAAGTATCCCATGGTTAGCAAAGCATCTTGGGCACTTCAGTTGTGAGATTGACACCACTCCAGATAAAGCTGTGCTGTCTCCTGCTGAGTGTTTATTTTCCATTGTTAATGGAGTTAATACTCACCCTGGGCTGGATTCATTGAACTTGATTCACATCAACAAGATAGTGAGAAAAAGAGGAAAACGATTGTATGTTCAGTTGAAGTGCCTGATATCTCTCAGAATAGTGATCCGTTCTGGAAAGGCAGCATCTCCTCCATTTGACAATCCTGATGGCCCTGCTCCTGCCTCTCCATCCCCAGTGCCATGTGCTGTCCCCACGTTCTTAAACTGCGTTTACTTACCCCTGCACACATTTCCCACCATCCCTCATGTAAATTTGGGGCACACAGTAGTTCTTCACTGTTCTTAGTGTTACCATTCAGAGCTGTTTATTCTTGGTTTACAGCAGACTACCCATGTATTTGTGCAAGCACAGTGTATGTTATTGGATTTTTAGCATAAAATGTAAAAAATAAATTGTGATACCTTTAATATACAGCTTAGTTTCAGGACCTAAATTCCCTGTGAATCAGATCATCATAGAATCATGTTCCTATGCCAGTCACTGATAGGTCTCCAACCCAACAAAGGTGATACATCAGGAAAGAAATGTGCAAGAGGGGTGACAGCATAGCCCAGGTATATCACCGTGGTTTTGGCATGCAATCCCAGATGTGGTAGCTGCTGTAGATTTGAACAGCTTGGGAGATACTAGGGTGGAGCCTGTCTAAACCCCCAGTGAGTCAAAGCTAGTTCTGTTTCATATCTTAAACTCTTTTTTTAATCTTTTGGAGAAAAATAAACAGAAAGTTTGTTTCCTTTTCCTTTCTTTTTTAATTGAACTTTTGCTTTTTAATAAATGGCGTAATAAGGTGGCAGCAAACAAAATACTGTGATGAAAACATAAGGGAGTAGGTTTATTTTTTTGCTGTTGCTGCACCTTATTCTCTTGGATGGTCTGTCCCAATCCAAAATGCTCCGTTTCCTGGAAAGGGACAATAATTCTTTTAGCTCTGTGACACTCCCTGGAATGTATTCTCTTAGAGGCAGGTATCTCTGGCACTGTGAGGTGAGTGAGGTAAGGAGCTAGATAAATGGCAGCTGCAAGGAATTTCTGGACCTTTGGAGCAGCAGTTTCAAAGAGAAGATGAAGGAGAGAGCGGAGGAAGTGAGAGGGAAAAGTGGTTGTCACACAGGAACATAACTGGAAAGATAAAGTTGATTTTAGAGAAAAACATGAATCTGAGGAGGTATTAATCATGCAGAGATACCTTCCCCTATGCTAATGCAGTTGCTTCAAGCAGTTCATTCTTAGAGACATTTGTAAATTCCTGAGCATGCAGGCCCACTGTAGTCAGGCCAAGTTTTGGTTTTCCTGGCCCAGGAGCATTGCAAAGGTTATACAGAGGCAGCGGAAGGGGAGCAGTGAAATTTGAAATTTTTATGTGTTTATTACAGTGTTTGAACAGTTTGAGCAAAGTAACCATCCAATCTGCATTTATGAGATCTGAATCTGCTGCCTTTCTGAATAAAGAGGTACCACCAGGGGGCAACTAACTATCCATCTTCTTCCTTTTGAGCATAAACTACTCCTTTCCTGGAAATCTTGGGCACTGAAGAATTTTGAACTGGTAGAAATAATTTAAAAAACAAAAAGGAAAGAAGAAGTGTTCATTAGTTTTCTTGTCAGTTGTAAAATACGTTTGCAACTGCATCAAACAACCAGCCACATGGGAGAATGTCGTTTGGACATAAAGCCTGTTCAGAATTTGCTGTGTTAAACATAAGTATTTAACATATAAAGTTGTTTTGTAGGTGTGAAACTAAAGGAAAAAAAATGTGAATATGCTTTCAGGGTTTATTGGTAATGAACAAAAAATGCTATGCTTAGTGCCATGGAGGGTGTGCTGGGTTTGCACATTCAGCTATGAAAGATTTTAATATTAAATTCCACTTTCTGCCTGAGGATTAATTAAGAATGAGTAGACTCTGCATATGTTGTGTGGTTTGAAATAGCTTGTGATTTATGTGGACTTTTTGATATATTGCAGGTTCTTCAGCAAAAGCACTTGTGAGCTTGAAAGGTAAGAAATTAATATGTTATTTACTTGCACCCAATCTGACTTTCAGGTGTACTTAGTTTCTGGCTTCAGAATGTTTGAGAAAATAACAGGGGTTTTTTTTGAAATATGATTGGCTTTATTGTAGGTATTTGTTAGTTCTGTAGATTTATAATCCTTGGTAGTTGAAACCACATATATTGTGGTGTATTTAGACACTGCTCTTCTGGGTGAAATTCCTGAAATGTGTTTTTTCTTCAAAAGTACTGCCTAGGCATCAAGTTTGATGAGAAGATTGGGGTAATCTTTCATCTCTTGAGGATGAGATGCAGGAAGGATTCTTAGCGAGAACTGTACATGTGACAAAATTTACAATAGGAAGGCATTTCACAATTTCATCGTGTTCTCTGCCGGCAAGTTGTGGGCTAAATCAAAAACCTAGTGCTCATATTCTTTATTTGAAATTGTCTTAATGAACATTCATACAAATTTTGAATACTTCTAATATGCCCAATAATTAAAGCTTCTTTATGTATTACAAGGCTTTTGTTATGCAAGGAAGAAGGGATGGTCTGTTGAATATGTTGTAACTAATGCAGATTTGTTGCAATCCAATTTAATTTACTTGTTGGGGTACACCCACTTAATAATTTTCTAGAACTAGAAGGTGTCTGTGTCTTGTAGTTCTTTGCTTTGTCCAGCTTTTAGTTACAGTCACAGTACAACTGTTGATGTGTATCAACCTGACAGTGGAAGTAACTGATTCCAGCAAAGGAGGTTTCAAAAAACCTAAATGTTGTCACCATTAAAAAATATTTCATGTTTCTCCATGTACTGGAAGCCTCCTTCAGTTGTTTTTTTTTTAATTAGTGTTCAGAACAACTTAATAAAAATATTGAAATCTAAAATCTGTTTGTTACTGAATTCAAAGATGTTGCAAGTAAATATTTTAGTAATTGATGATGTTATGCTTGCTTTTGGACAGTAGTTATGTTAAAACATACACATATATACTAATGATGTACTTTCTTTACAATAGAGGGAAGTTTATCCAGTTCGTGGAATGAAAAATATAATTCTCTGCAGAAAACACACATTTGGAAAAGCAAGAATGCTGGTTCTGCAGTGGAAATGGTAAGAAGCAATAAAAAGCTTCAGGACTGGTGAAATACCATAACGTGAATCAAATGTAAGGATCACAAAAAAAAGGCTAAGATTTGTAGTTTTGTAATATCCAAATGTGAAACTATGTCCTTCACAAACACTTCACACGGTTTAAATATGAGATGAAAACATATTTTATAAATGAATAATCAAATTAAATTGCTGACCTCATTCAAGATAGGTCAGAATAATTTTTTCTCTGTTTTTTGCAAAGCAAGTGCTCTGTGAAGTATTTGTACTGTATCTACCACCTTGAGCTTAGGAATCACCAATTCTGATCAACTACTTTTGTATCTCATGAAATATGTCACTTCTAATTATGGCTGAGAACTCACGCATAAAGGAAAGGAAGGGAAAATGTCATAAAGCACTTCCACCATTGGGCTTCTTGGGAGCAGATTTTAACAGAAGTAAAGGACTGTCAGTGAAATTTGTGTATTTTGAGAACTTTCATAGGAGGCCTTACATTAAAGAACAACCTTGGGATGGAGGTATGAAATGAGCCTGCAGCTTCCAATGGGATGTCTGGTGTTTGAGTTGACCATTTCACTCCTGTGGTTTGTTTTTGCTGAACTGTTTGTTTCTTGTTCTGTGATCTCCCTGGTATTTATTTTGGTAGGATTCATACAGATGTATATATACACACACACACGTTGCTATGTGTTTATGCTAGAGAGCATAAGGTCTACAAAATGCAGTTCCAGACAAGAGACCAGAACTTTGTGAAGACCCTTAGTTCCTGCAGTTTGTGTCACAGTTTTCAGCTGCTTCCCAGGAATGCCCATCATCTCTCAGAAACAAGCCTTACTGCTAACTTAGAAGATCACATGTGCTGAAGATCTGAAGTGACTGGCTGTAACATCTGTACAAAAACTTTGTCAGTCTTTAGGTATGGTTGGCTGTAGCTGGTAAAAATACAGAGTGAAACTCTGAATGTAGCTTAGTGTTCTGTAGAAAGCTGTGGGAAGATCAGAGCATAGTCTGACACGTTGACAGTGACCCATGTTGCTGAGATGTGATGGAGTAGTTTGAGTTTACTGAATGCTGAAAATTTTGAAGACATGTTGGTTGAAAAATGTTTCCAAAAATGCGTGACCTATTTAGCCACCGTGGATGATACCTCTTTGCAACACTTGTTATTTTGCTCTAGTGTGAGGCACAGACAGTCCAGAGTGATGAAACACTCTTCTCATTTTGGGTAGTTCTTTGGAGTAGAATTTGACAGTTTCTGTTGAGGGTTGTAAAGCAGTTTGCTTGGTCTGGATCATAATGGTTTGGTTTCCTTGTCAATATGTAGTTCATCTGTCCAGTGTGTCTCTCCTGGTTTGTAACATTTACCAGGAATTAATGTTTTCTTCTGTGTACTGCATTATGTTTAGGTGTCTTACCACATACAGAACACTTCTGTTACTTAAATACACTTGTGCAGTTCTTTCTATAAAATATATATAATTTAGAGTAAGAGAGGCACATTTCCTGGGAGAGCCCTGTGTTCAGATGGCATGGGACAGAGAGATTTATAGCTACCACTAATTAATTTAATAGAAAATATCTCTTTTCCAGCAGTTAACCAGTCACAAATATGCTAAATGTCTTTTTAAAAGTGTAAATACTTGTTAGTCAAATTTTATTTAACTGTGTTTATTTATCCTGTGCTGGGCCACAGAACCTTCATGAAAGGAAAAGGAAAAGCTGCTTCCCCTCGACACTGACAGCCAGTCACAAGTTGCTCTTTTGCCTTCACTGAAAGCAGGAGTTTTTTGTCATAGGGTCAGATGTTGAGGAATAACTCAATGAATTTTTTTCATTACACATTTGCAGTATTGTTTCTTATTTTCAGTCAGCCTTCTAACCCTTTCTGAGCTATAGCGGTACACAAGTACATTTCACATAGCATAAATTCTAACTTCTTTTTTCTGAGATTGTCACATAACTTATTCAAGATTTAGGTTCTTCAGACTCAAGCTTCTTAGCATTTTGCTATATAGGTACCTTCAATGAGTTAAAAAACCAACAAACACACATCACTTTATTAGAAAATTCTTGCTAAAATTCTTTGCAGCTGAGAACATACAAAACAAATACAGTGTTTGAATAAACCTTTTTTTTGATCCAAAATTAAAAAAAAATTGTTTTAACCGATGTACTACTTATAACCAAAGCAAGCTAAGATACACAAGTGTTCAGACACCTAACTCTAATGGAAACAAGTGGGAGTTAGGTTCTAAATACTTCTGTGAAACTGGGCCAGCAATATAGTAATGGTTATAGTTAGTATTGGAAAAGCCTGGAATATTGAACTCCTTCTCTCAGTCCTTAGATCTCTAAGTGCTAGGAGGCACTAATTATTGTGTACTGTGTGCCTGAAAACCAACAGGTGACAAGAGAAGAGGCATTCCATTGCTCTCACTGTGAATTCTGTGCATGATCAGAGAAATCAGTTTTTCCTTGTAATTCATTCTTAATTTTCTTTCATACAGCCCTTCAGAAATTCAAAACGGAGTCGACTTTTCAGTGAAGAAGATGACAGACAAATAAACACAAGGTCACCCAAAAGAAATCAGAAGGTTGCAATGGTTCCACAGGTACCTACATACATGTATGGAGATACTTTTACCAAAGAGGGAAACAAGCCTATCTGTTTTACTTGAAAATTAGAATATATTTGCTTTTCCTGTTGCATTTTTGGTTTATGAATGTTCTTGTTAGGAAAGCTGCTGCTCGAAGTAAGCCACAATTCAAAACAGATTAATATTTTTGTCCCTTATAACTGGTTCCTCAGTTTGTTTATGGGAGTACCTGTTCTTTGTGATCCTGGACATGAACATACAGAGCTAGAAAGGATTCCAGACTAATTGCCCATCATGCTCCTTCAAACAGTCATATCCTGGAGTCAGCATAAATTTATTCAGCTTCAGTTTAAAACTGCCTAAGCTTCTTGCACTGACTACATAATTCAGAAGGCTGCTATAGAATTTAATGTATCCGAAAAGTTAGGGACTTGCTCTAGATTTGTAGCCTAAATATGCTCATGGCCAGCTTTACCTTCTTGATCCTGTAATGCTGAAGTCCTCAGTTCAAAGAGCTTGTTTTACTGTCCTCCACTTGATTGTCCACTCCTTGATACAGCACGAAAGAGCGGCTGTAATTTGTCAGCCTTTATTTGCTATGACAGAAAGGGCAACATCTGTTAGTCTCAGTGAATTGGCTCTGCAGTACCTTTGTCATCCACATCACTTCTCTGTGCCATCACCTTGTGTGCCTGAATTTACCTCATTGAAAAAAGTACTGTTTGAATGCTGGTCTGATTTGCCTTCTGAGCTGTTCTGTGCAGTGTCTGATGTGGAAGGCTTGGCACTCGCCATTTGGCTGGGTCCATTTTGCCTGAGGTGAGAACCGTGACATTTCTCTTCATTACCATTATTTATTAAGAGTAGAAAGACTTGGTAATGTTCTCAGCCCAGTTGTTTTGTGCTTAAATGTCTGAATCAGGAGGCCCAACGATTGATAGATAAATATTTGCAAGGGACTGCAGCTGTTGCCATTCACAGATCTTGCTGTTCCGCTAGGCTTTGTTTCCTGAAGGTCCAGTGGGAGAAAGAGGACCTGTATCTAGTGCAGGAGCACCCAGCAAGGTGCCTACCTCATGTTTTATCCTATTATTGCTGCTACTGAAGTCCAAAATACTTTGCGTATTCGGGGAAGGATAACAATTGATGATGGCAAGGGGACACAGTTAAACAAATAGTCTCAAAAAGCTGTCATTCTTTGTAAAAAAGTTTTTCTTTCCATCTGTTATGACAGCCTTAGAACAAAATTACAGAATTATTTTTTATGGTCTTGTCTAAACACAGGTCTATGTATTATGCAGACAAGCTAAAACAGTGTCTTTTCTGGGATTTATCAAATAGCTTTCAAATATAGTTAAAACTTGATGGCTTCTGTCCATGCTAGTTTCTCTTGCAGTTTTCTAAGCAGACACTGCTCAAAGCTTTGGCTGTTACATTCCTCTGTTAGCTTCATCCTCAGCTTAAGAAGAGTGAGCAAGAGTAGAAGCTCTAGTGCAAATGAGGCAGGTGCTGTTACTGGCATCTGAGCTGCAACACCAATTATGCTCACCTGAGACAGTTCGTGGGGCCTCAGAGTTTTGAAGTCTGTATGTATTTCAGTGCCATGCTGTTGTTACTAGTAGTGTAGTTTTCAGTGCTGGAAAATGGTTCTGCGAAAAGAGCTTTGTATGGACATAATTGTTCTGATCCTGTTAAAATTTGCTGCCTGTTCTGTTTGATTGTATTGCTGATATAATGCAGTAAGGGTTGCTACAGATCTGCAAGAAAAAAATTGTCATGAAGCAATATGTGCAGACTTTTATCAGGAAAATCTGGTTTATTTGAATACTGAAAAATATTAGGGTCTGTTTAACTGTTTCTTTTTTTTTCTACATAGAAGTTTAGTACAACAATGTCCACACCAGAAAAGAAGGTATCACAGAAGATTGGTTTACGGCTCCGTAACCTGCTCAAACTGCCCAAAGCTCACAAGTGGTGCATATACGAGTGGTTCTATTCAAATATAGATAAGTATGTTTGGTTTGTATAATTATCTCTTATTAGTATAGAAACAAGTAATTTTCTGAAAATGAGGTGCACAGTTCCATAAATTGGTTAGATACTCCAAAGGTTATTCTTAAATTATTTGTTACTGAAAACTATTTTGTTTTGGTGGTGGTGGTTTCTTTTCTTTTTTATAATGAGCAATGTATGTGTTCTTTGCAACTACCAACTTCAGAAAGTCTTCTATGGAAAGCCCTCCTTCATGGATTTAATTTTCTTTTTATCACCTCTGCCTCAACCAGATACCTGTTTTTATTCATAATGCTTTTAGCATCTGAAGCATGATGTTATCAGAACACTAGACTTTTCTGAACCCTGGGATCAGTGTTATACAGAGGAGATAGGAAGGACACTGCTTCTTCAAAAAGTGCTGCTTTCCTAAAAGGTGTAAATGTTGGTATTAAATACTTTTTCCCCATCATCCTGTTTTTATTGTGATCACTGTTGTCCAGATATCAGCATCCTTCTTGGATCTCCTGATGTATTTCCTAGACTGTTTCTGCAGTTTGTGCTTCAGAGTTTTTGGCACTTGTTCTCTTAATGCCACTAGCACAGTCGTGTGAATTGTTTCAAAGAACCGATTTAATTTCTAAAATGTAAAAAACATTATTGATTAATGGAATCTTAAAATCTACACTGGTTAACTAATAGATGAAACACAAGTATTTAATATTCTAAAGAATGGCTTCAGAGTTAACAAACATTATTTTTCAGAATGTACAAACAAAATAATTACTGGTTTTCCTTCCTATTTTAATCACAATTGCTGTAGCTTTTTTTCCTTAACTGAGAAGGCAGTCATAGCAACAGAAAAACATTTTGGCATATATACATCAGAAGTAGAAAAATTTCACGTCCATTTTAGTTAGTTTTAAATTCATCATCTGTAGGATTTAATTCCTTTGAAAGAAGTAGTCTTTTTATGCCTTTTCCCTTACTTGAAAAAAAATGAACAAAACAAAATACTCTAACCCTACTTACTTCTAGGATTAATTTTATTATGTGGCATTTTTAATCATGATTTTTACAACTGTCAAGAACTTTTAGTTTACTCTTAAAGAATTGTCAATGAAACTTTAGGTCTGTCAGTAGGCTAGAATTTGAGTTTAGCAGGTAATTCTGAAAACCTCTTTGATAGTTATCAGTGTGTGCAGGTGTGGTGGATTGTTCTTGGTCTGACACCAGATGCTCATCGAAGCCACTCTCAGCTGGACACAGGAGAAAAAATGTAACAAGAGGGTCAAAGACTGAGATAAGGACAGGGAGAGATCCCACCAGTTATTGTGATGGGCAAAACAGACTTGACTTTGGGAAATTTTAGTTTAATTTATTACCAATCAAATCAAAGTAGGATAATGAGAAATATAAACAAGTCTTAAAAACACCTTCCCTCCACCCCTCCCTTCTTTTTGAGCTTTATTCCCAGTTCTCTATGTCCTACCCCCCAGAAGCACAGGGGGACAGGGAATGGGGACTGTGGTCAGTTCATCACACGTTGTCTGTCTCTGCTGCTCCTTCCTCCTCCAGGGAGGAATTCTCACACTCCCATGGGACCCAGTCCTTTACAAAATTCTCCAGTGTCAGTCCTTCCCATAGGCTGCAGTTCTTCACAAACTGCTCCAGTGTGGGCCCCTTCCAGGAGATGCCCTCCTTCAGGAATAGACTGCTCCAGTGTGAGTCCCCCATGGGGTCACAAGTCTTGCCAAAAAACCTGCTCCAGTATGGGCTCTTCTCCCTGGGTCTGCAGTCCTGCCAGGAGCCTACCCCACCATGGGCTTTCCATGAATTCATAGCCTCCTTTGGGCATCCACCTGCTCCAGCGTGGGGCCCTCCACAGGCTGCAGGGGCACAGCTGCTTCACCAGGGTCTGCAGAGGAATCTCTGCTCCGGTGCCTGGAGCACCTGCTTCCCTGAGCTTGGCTTCATGTCTGCAGAGCTGTTTCTCTCAGAGACTCTTACTTCTCTGTCCTGCTGCAATTGCACAGGGGATTTTCCCCTTCCTAACTATGTCATTTCAGAGGCACGACCACCATCGCTGATGGGTTCGGCCTTGGCCAAGGGTGGGTCCACCTTGGAGCCAGCTGCCCTTGGTTTTGTTGGATATAGAAGAAGCTTCCAGCAGCTTCTCACAGAAGCCACCCCTGCAACCCCACTCTGCCAGAACCTTGCCTTGCAAATCATTACAGCTTGTAATGCTCATAAGACATGACCATGTTAAGGTATTATAATATAGTTTACTGAGACTGCATATCTTCAGAAGAAAAACTTTTATATATCTTGTTTGGAGTGATATGATCCAGACTTAATGAGAAGCTTAAAAAAGTTTAAATCATAGAGCTGTCAACTGACAAAGTATGGCTCACTGTACAAGTCTCCGAATATTTTAATCAAATTATTGCATCCAAAATTGAAATAATCAAACAAAATGCCATGTCTGCTGTAAGTTTTTGAAATATTTCTATTTCTACAACTATCATCTGTGGTTATTAGACTATTGAAGCTGTTTCAGGTGGATTCTCTGTATGCTGCTGCAGAGGACTGTTTCCTGTAAAGTCCCACTGATTTTGGACATGCAGAGACTTCTGAAGTGCCACCGACCACTACAGTGATCACAGGCCCTTAGAAGCAGATGCACCTGTGACTTGCTTACACCATTTTTCAGAGCTTCCATTCTTGCGAATGCTGTGAGTTTAGAGCTTGCCTGCTTAAGGACAAGTGTTAGTAACAACAATCAAATACAGATTATCTTTCTCAAAAAAAAAAAAAAAAACAACACAACAAAAACCCCCCAAGCAAAATAGCTGTTCTTTATACAGATATCTTTTGTTAGCAATAGAAAATATGGATAAAATGAAACTGTTGTATACTCTTCCTTGTCTGTTTCCTGAGCCTCATTGATCATCATGCTACAGCTGCAGATCCGTCTACTGCAAAACTGTTCTCTTCCATTCTTGCCTGAGTCTCCTTGTATCTGTGCACCTTTCCTCTCTCCTGCCACCCCAGACACTCAGTTGAAAGCAAGATCCTTGCTTCCAAGATCCTCTTTGTTCTCTGCTTGGGTATATTCTTCTCCAAACCCTGGTGCCCTGCAAAGAGTGGAGAAAAGCAGCTTTATCTAGGATGCAGTTATCCTTTTGTTCTCGCCAGGAGGGATCTATTTCAGTTGCACATAGTCTTTCATGATTAACCTTCTATTAGGTGGGCATATCTGTTGCTGCTCCCTTGTCTCCTCAGCCCAAGAAGGATGTGGTACTACAAAGAAAAAGGCAGTCATAAAACAGATGCAGAGGGTCATAGCATCTGAGAGAAATTCCTAAGTTGTGTAGGTCTGTTCTCTGAACTGTCACTTCTCTCATACTAATCCTCTGCTTCACCACGGAGTCATGGGATGATACAAAAGAAGTCTCACCTGCACAGCTGTAGAGAATGATGAGTTGGTTCAATTTCCTGTGTTTTGGAACCCTCTGTTGAGAATATGGGTTACAATTGAATGAACTGATGAAAAAAGGTACTATCTGTCTGTTTCTCAGTACCACATTGTCCATCCTTTATTGTCAGTATTTCACTCTCTGGTTTCCTTCAGTGTGTTGCAGTATCCTCATGAGACTGAGCTGGCTCTGCTGAAGTTCCATTTGGTGCCTTTACATACATTACAGAGCAGGATGAATTACATATGTTTCTCTGTAGTAACTAGAGAGAGGAGCATTTTTAAATGTCAGTGATAATAAGGTTCAAAGGATAATATTCTTGGAAACCTCCTGGTTTTGTTTTCACCTGAGTTTATTTCAGGTTAAAATTGTTCTTTGAATAGGAGTGTCTTGTTTATGTGATTAATTAATACCATTTTTTTCAATGTATTTCTTATGACGGATGTTTTTTGGCATCTCGTGACAAAAATTTACGAAGTGTTGTTAACATAGGACTAATTATGTTTCAACAGGCCACTATTTGAAGGAGATAATGACTTCTGTATATGCCTGAAAGAATCTTTTCCAACTTTGAAAACCAGAAAACTGACAAGAGTAGAATGGGGGAAAATCAGGCGATTAATGGGAAAACCACGGAGGTAATTTTTTTTCTTTTTCAGCTAATATCTACATGTAGTTTTGATGTTACTGGAATTGTTTCTTTTAAAATAATTTTGCATTCAAATAGTAGAACAAAGTAATATCTTAAGCGTAGTAAAAGTGATTTTACTGAGATGTTCTCTGAGCACGTCTCTCCCCCACACACCCTATTCCTTATATGCCTGTGTCCATGTAGTTCTCATGAGCCTGTGCTTGAAACGTTCTCTTCCCACCCCAGATAACTGAGTGTTGAAGCTAGGATGTGTTGAAGTTGTTCTTGTATCTTCTGTACTGCAGTGCTTCCTGGCCTGAAAGAACTGCCCAATTTTTCACTAAGGTGTTTTTTTCTGGCTATAATTAGCTCTTCCTGGGGAAAATAAGTGCACATTTTCACCTCATTTATTTTATTATTATTTTTAAACCTTAGCTTTTCCTAGGTTGGCTAGCCATAGCACACCACAACAAGGCAGAGAAAAGATACAGTCACCCATAAAATATTGTCCATTGTCGAGAAGAAGCCAAAATTTAATGAAGGACATAGGTTTTTTCTAATTTAGAATTTTTAATTCTTAAACCCTCTGATTCAGCTCAGCCTTTTCACAAAACCTTCACAATTTAGCCTAGAGAATGCTAAGGGAGGATCTCATTTTTGTGCATAAGTATTTGAAGGGAAGGTATAGAGAAGAAAGGGCCAGATTTTTTTCCCAGCATTATCTGGAGACAGGAGAAGAGGCAATGAGCACAAATGAGGTGGTAGAATCTCCATCCTTAGATGTACTCTAAGGCTCTCTGAACGTGGTCCTGGGAGGCCTCCCAGAGGTGATTCTGCTGGAGGGGTTGGAGGAGATAACCTTCAGAGGTCCTTCCAAACTCAACCACCCTATCATGGTATAAGCAGTGTTTCGTAAATAAATCAGCCTTTTATTTCTGTAAATGTAAACGCTAAAGCACTGCCACAATGCCTCCAGCGGGGGCACTGGACGTCCGCCCGCGGTTCCAGGGGCTGCCGAGCTGCTTCGGGGGCACGGGAGGGCTGGTGAAGGTCCAGCAGGGTTTCACCTAGTCCACCGACATTACAGGCACGCCGAGGAAGGAGAGACAAGCGGAGGGGCTCCTCAGATGTTTTATTTGAGCACCAGGATCATACCAGAAAAGCACTGGCACAGGGAGTTACAGTGACATATATACCAACACGAGGGGGCAGGGGAGGGTACAAGCATCCTATGGGGAAGAAGTGCTGGGTTTGAATTTGGTGGGCTTTGTATAGGATTGCGAAATACAGAGCCCTCCAGGGGGGAAACCAGATACCGGGAGGGGGAGTGGGGAGACAGCAGTGCCTGGCCTTAACCTAGCCATAGCACACCACAACATCTCCTCCGTTTTTATTTATTATAAAAGAGCTGATGGCGTTTTCTTCCACATGTTAAACTGGACAGCTGCCTGGATGAGTTCTTCTTCTTTTGCCCAGTCTAGCTGTGGGGTCAAGTCCGGTAAATTGTCCTTGTGCGATGGTGTGGCAGCTTCACTCGTGTCAGCATGTGGAGGTTTCATGTGTTTTTTGCTCAGTTTCTTGAGGTTTTCATTTGGGAGCCCGGCTGGTAGCTGCAGCAGCATCTCTGCCCCAAGGGGCCTGAGCCTGGAATGAAAGGCTAGGGCACAGAGGTTACTGCTGAGGGTTCCCTGTACCCTTTTCCCCAGTGTCCCAGCTTCCTGCGATGGAAGCAGGGGCACTGGGGTAGGGGTTTCTCTGGATAGAGCTGGGGTAGAGGGGATGGAGAGAGGGTTCAGGGGAGAGTTCAGCTTGGAGTGATCAGTTCCGAGCTGAGATGGGTAAGAAACAGTCTCAGGGATCGAAGAGACAGTAGCAACCCCGCGCCGGTCGGTGGTTTACGCCCCATGAGCTGATCCTATCAGCGGGGTGAGGGATANCAGGATGCCGCTGCAGATTCGTCGTTTCTGGCTGCGGTGGAGCAGGCAGGGCAGGGGGGGCCCTGCGGGCCATGCCTCCCCGCGTGCGGTGGCACCGGTGGGCCGGGTGGGCCAGACAGCCCCAACACGCAGCGGCTCCGGGGCTCAGCGGCTCCCGCTCGGAAGCATCAGGGCTACTCTCCGCCGCACTCACAGCGGTGCACACGACCGACCCAGGCCGGCACCAGAGTGGGACCAGGGCCATGCCTGGCAGAGCAGGGCCGGGTGACACGCAGGGCTGGGCAGTGCGCTGGACCGGGCGGCGTGCGGAATGCAGCTGTCTCTCGGCAACAGCGACTTCTGGCAGCGCGGTCGCAGCCGTCAGATTGCATCTTCAGTCCCTGCTGCCGCAGCAATGGTGGGGGGGTCTGAAATGCTCTACGTTGTGGTGCCAATTGCCACAATGCCTCCGGCAGGGGCACTGGACGTCCGCCCGCGGTTCCAGGGACTGCCGAGCTGCTTCGGGGGCATGGGAGGGCTGGTGAAGGTCCAGCAGGGTTTCACCTAGTCCACCGATGTTACAGGTGCGCCGAGGAAGGAGAAACGAGCAGAGGGTCTTCTCAGATGTTTTATTTGGCACCAGGATTGTGCCAGAGAAGCGCTGGCACAGGGAGTTACAGTTACATATATACCAACACAAGGGGGCAGGGGAGGGTACAAGCATCCTATGGGGAAGGAGTGCTGGGTTTGAATTTGGCGGGCTTTGTATAGGATTGTGAAATACAGAGCCCTCCAGGGGAGGAAACCAGATGCCAAGGGGGAGGAAGGGGGGAGATAGCAGTGCCTGGCCTTAACCTAGCCATAGCACACCACAACAAAGCACTGAATCCATTTCTTCATAGATCACTGAGTCAGATTATATTTTGCATGATGGAGATAATTTCATCTTTTGTACCTGGAAACAACCTAAGCAAAACCCAACAGTCAAGGGAAGGCAACAGAGCCAGCTTGAAAAGAGCTCCTCTTGGAAAGATGTTAATGTAAGTTGAGCTTAACTTAGATAGCTTTTCATCCCTTTGTTGTCATGCTTCCCACTGGGAGAGAAATGGTGTATTTGGTGGTTAAGTCATCAATTTCTCATTTGACTTTTGCCAGAAGTGGTTACCTCTAAAAGATCAGCATGCTTCATTCAGCAGTCTGGTGGACCCTTGGTAAAACTCCAGAGAGTCTTAGGATGGCTTGGGTTAGAAGGGACCTTAAAGATCACCTGGTTCCTGCAGGGGTTGGGATCAGGGGATGCCCTGGACGGGGAACTATGTCTACATCCGATTGCAAAGCCCCATCCAACCTGGTGGGTTGCAAACTTCCTTTTGGTTTCCAGGGGTTCTTTGGGTTAGTTTTTTTGAGATTTTGGTTTTTGTTTGTTTTTTATTTGTTTGTTTGTTTTGATTATTTGTTTATGGTTTTTTGTGGTTTTTTTCTGTTTTGGTTTTGCCATGGGGAGAGTGGTTTTAGGTTTGATTTGGGGTTTTTTGTTCAGCTATCATAGTTATTTTTTAAAAAAGAGAGATTCATGCCAAACTAACCAATAGTCTAAATGGGCAGGAAATTGTTTTATCTGAATTACAAGTATTTGACTGCATAAAGAGTCTGATTGTTTGTTAATGAAAACTTTGAGTTACTGCTTTATAGCAACATAAAATAAACAGTCCTGTTTGCTTTTTATTTCTTTACTGGTTTTTTTTAATTACTGTAGTCTTTTTTAAGATGTCAAAAGTCATCTTTGGCCTTAGTTTTAAGAGACTTTAAATTATTCTAAATAATATAAATGCTTTTTCAAGACAATTTTCATCTACCTCCAGAGCAAAGATTTTTTTTTTTATTTTACCATTCTGCTAGAAATTTTTTCTGTCTGTCCTCATCATATGGAGGTAAGCTATATACGATGTCAACACCGGTATCTCCCCATGAGAGATTAAAAAAAAATAAAGACATTTTGCCCCCACAGTGTTGATGGCAGAGGATAATCGTGTCTGTGTGATAGTTATGCACATGGTTGTCATCTTTTCTTTTTGTTTTGTTTAACTATATTGTAATATTTTCTTATATCTGCTGCTACCTTAAATGTCCTATCACACATCAACAGTGTGTTTGGCACAGCAGTATTCTTCATGAGAGCCTGCAAACCTTGTAAGATTCCAGTAGACTGAGGGGAAAGATATGCTCCAAGAAAAGGAAGAGGTAATAGTTTTGTGTACTCCGTGTAAACTTAATTGGACTTACGAAATAGCAGTGGATACAAATTAAGCTCATATATGCTTGTCCTGCCACTACATGATGGTTGTGATTTCCTGTGTTAGTTCAAATTCTCATGAGCAAGGCAAAAACTGAGAAGAATGCTCAACCTCTTAAGAAGTCTCTACAGAAAACTAATGAGATTGCAATTTTGGTCTGTACCATAGTTTTAATCTTCATTTTTTCATAGGATGGCATGAAGATGGGATAACCTTTATTAAATGTGTTTGGGGAACGTTGAGTTGGAGGTTTCCTTTAACAGAAGCCAGAAATACTTTCTACAGCTATAGTTAGAGTATTTGGGACAGAGACGTTTTAACACCGTCTGAGCTATCAGTAAAACAGTAGCTGCTGTTGGAGGGACCTTCCAAGGTCAGTGATTAGTGTGTCAGCATTTGAATTTGTATTTCTAAGAGCACAAGTCAAAAAACATCAGGTGATATTTGCTGTTACTGATGCAAGCCCCTGGACATGATTAGAAGAACTAATAGGAAGTCTATATTGCTGTTTTTCTTCTTTCTTTTTTGCCTTTTTTGTTGTCTTGCTGTGGTTAGCCACCCTTCTCCTCAGTGGGGTTGAAAAGCTCTGACCTGCATTTTGCAACTTGGTATTCACAGCCCACTGCAAGCATTATTTCACACCTGTTCCCCCCCAGTAGTAAATATGAAGTCAATAGCATCAATAAGTGAGAATATCCAAGTAAGCTCTGCATACATCTCCCAACCACCATCCCTTTCAATCTCTGCCATATCCCTTTCCAGATGCTTTAAATTTCTAATGAGGACCACTGGAATAATACATGATTCCAGGTGAACACATTCTGCTCCTCAGTGGTAAACTGGTGAATGGGACACACACCTACAGCTTCAGTTTCCAGGCTCTACAAAGACTAGTGGTGATTTTTGTGGTGATAGTGGTTGGAAAGGCTCATATGGGACCCTGCAGAGCAGTGCATTACTGCATTACCTGACAAAAGTACCTCACAGCTTCAGTTCATTTTTGCTTATGTTTTTTTCTCATGTCTTGCTTAGGACTAGGATCTCATTGTGTTAACACCAGGGCAAAACAGGTGGTCTATGCCCCATATAACTTAGAAAAACATGTATAAGATAAAAGGTAAATGATGTGTGCATATAGAGTGTGAAACTGCTGGTCAGTGTGAAAGAAAATGGTCTCAGCATCCTGGCAGCTTAATGCTTACAGTCTTGTAAGCCAAGGAAGAGAAATCATGGAAAAAAGTGAAAGGGCTTTATGGAACTCTCTCTGTGAGGTATATACAGAAGAAAACATGAGAATGTTTGTTTCAGCATATAGTAGGAGAGTAGTAGAAGCAGACTTAGAAAAAGGAGCTGACTGCTTAGTATTGGGTTGGAGATGACTGAGGAACATCTTGAAAGGATTTAAATATGGAGATAATTTGTAGTATAGAAGGGGGAACCAGCAGCAGAGTTGACAATGTCTTCTAAAATAACTTCGTAAAATAGAACGTCTTATTGATCAGTAATCAACATATAGCGATATGAGTTCCACAGAAAATGTTTAATTTGCCTTTGACTGCAGTAAAGCAATTAACAAAGGTGGCAAATTATTTGATAAATAACTTTCTGCAATCAGACAGACTTAAAATAGCATTTGTACACCTTTTTCAAATTACTTCTTTCATTGACACAAGAATGAAAAATCTTTTTTAGTAAGGAAAGAGAGATAGGATTGAGTCCTTAATGTCTTTGTGCTTTCAGTAACTCCCTCATGAATCTTGCATATTCAGTAGGTTAGAAGTAAAAATTAATAAAAAGTAAGCACTTTGGGAGTGAACCACCCATCTTTTAGATTGCATTTTAAGAACGACCCTCCCCCGCAAAATGGGGAAGGGAACTGCTAGAGATGAGCTGATTTTACACAGTAGCCCAAGATCAAACTAATTTGTACTTGTACTATGATCAATCTCAGAACAGTTCAGGTGCATAGTAGAGATTTTGGGGCTGAGCTGTGCTCTGCACAGGTGCAAGGAGATGAGAAAGAGAAGTGCCCTTCTATGTGCTGAGTCTGGTGCCCTTTCACACTAAATCAGTTTAATTGAGCTAATAAGCACATGTGAAAGGAATCCCCTGTGTATCAGTAAGTGCTGGCAGCCAGG
The DNA here is from genome assembly GCA_013400735.1 of Pomatostomus ruficeps. Taxonomy (NCBI): domain Eukaryota; kingdom Metazoa; phylum Chordata; class Aves; order Passeriformes; family Timaliidae; genus Pomatostomus; species Pomatostomus ruficeps. The sequence continues at coordinate 158,061 of VYZT01021292.1, forward strand.
ACCCTCACAGGACGCCCTCCTCACGTGCATGGAACCGGCATCGAGAGCAGGCTGGGGCCGGCTTTAGCTTTGTTCGGACACCAGTTGGATCCCTATAAACAGAAAAAGCCCTAAAAAGTTGTGCTCTTTGGATACACTAATGCAACAGCTAGTATTCCTGAGTATTATTATAAAATAGACTCTTACTTTAAGAGTGAGAATTCTGAGGAGTAAGACTGTCTAAATGTGTTAAAGGAAATTTTTTTCTCTTGAACATATCACCCCAAGCTTTTTTTATTTTTTTTCACTGATTTTTTTAAACTCTGCCTATTTATTTGATGTGCCTTCACATATATATGTTTTCAGTGATGAATTTAAGTATAATTTTATCTAATTATATTGTAGGTGTTCCTCTGCATTCTTTGAGGAAGAGAGGTCAGCGTTAAAACAGAAACGGCAGAAAATCAGACTTTTGCAGCAGCGGAAAGTTGCAGATCTTTCACAGTTCAAAGATCTTCCAGAAGAAATTCCATTACCACTTGTAATAGGCACAAAAGTTACAGGTAATTTCTTAAAAACAAACAAAATAAGCAGCCAAGTGTGTTTTGCAATGATTTGAGTAAGTCATGATACACTTAGTGCTCATAATTATAATAAATGTAAAGCATCAAAAATTTTATTATTTTTTGTTAGTTTATTGAGAAGGTGCTTGTGAAGATCAGGTAGTATTTTTAAAACAGTGATAAGGTTTTGAGGTGCAAACTTAGTATGGCTTATTATTTCTGCTGTTCAAATTGTAGGGTTTTTTACATATCTAGTCTGTCTAACAAATTTTGGAGAGTGAGAGATGCTTCATTTCAAAATATTGAGTGTTGTCTGAGTTTAAAATCTGACCTAATATAAAACTTGAACTTTGTTTTTCTGTAAATATAAAACTATCTGTTTTGAAACAGATATGCAATTGATATTGCAGTGTAGTTGGGCATGTATGCTAAACATGACATTGGCTTACTAAAAAAGCTTACACATAACTGAGGAAGGAACATTGTTGAAAATATTCCACAAGTTTTGTTTGTTTTTATGAAAATTTGAATTCCCCCCTCCTGTCTGATTATGGTCCAGGTGGTTTTCACTTGAGCATCTCCTATTCAGGCCACTGCTGTTCATTACATTTTTTGTGTTCAACACCACTGCCCTTAGCTCTTGCTGAAGAGCAGGCATGCACCACTCCGCCTCTGCTCACTCTCCTAGACCTGTATCCTTGAGCTGCCTTCCATACTGTCTTTTGCTAAATATGCAGTCATCAGAGGAGGTGTTCTGAAAGAAATGCTGTGCAAAATCATCTGGAAATTTACTTTTGCCTGCAAAATCTGTCTGTCAGAAGGTATTTGGTGTGAAATAGTGGGAGTTTCTCAGGCATAAGTGTAGTGCTAAGGATTAGATTTGGGAAATATTTGATCTGCAAACTTAAATTTTGCAAAAATTTGGTAATATTTCTATTATGCACTTTTTTCCTGGGTTTGCCCTTTTTTTTCCATTTAATCTATGGGCTTTAAGTATACATATAAAGGATTACTTGCAAAAGATATTATAAGTCTATTTTTGTTATTTGTATCACAGCATTGTAATGTTTGGTTTCTTGGTTCTTGTATTGTTTTTTCCAGCACGTTTGCGAGGTGTCCATGATGGTCTGTTCACTGGACAAATAGATGCTGTGGACACTCTTAATGCATCCTACAGGGTGACTTTTGACAGGGCAGGTCTTGGAACACACACAGTCCCAGATTATGAAGTTCTTGTAAGTATTAATGGCACATTCTAAAAGTAGCTGTAATAAGAAAAATAAATTTAAAAATTCTGCAATGATATGCTTTAATCAAAACTAAGAAGATAAAAAATATTACATCCAGAAGGTATTGTCATAAAGTAGAAGCAAGCATAACAGATGCATGGGAAATTCCAGGATAATGAACTTCTACTGTTTATGGTTTTACAGAACAGGATAACCCTCTGTGATTAAAGCATAATGGCTCAGGGTGGAATAATTTACTAGACCAACTATTACAGGCTGTTAAAATAGCCTGAATTCTACATGAAGAAGTGCAATGAGTAGTACAAGATCCCAAAGAAAATTCTGCAGTGGGATCCTGCCAGGACTTTTAGAAAATGTTCAAACTCTAGCCATTTGAAATTTGCCAGAGTCAGGAAAGGCCTGTGGAAGTAGCAAACAAGTGTTATGAGTTGATTGAACTTGATTTTGAAATTCTTTGTGCTAATGAAGCTACCTGGGAGGATGTTGTTTTGATCAAACAATTGGAGATTATTTCCCAGTTCCTACACTTTGTTCATGCCAGACAGTCCAGCCTAGACTACAAGATTTTTGAAGGACCTCATTTTCTTTTGTGTCTTGTGTTGGATCTGCATAATTCCTCTAGTCTCTGTCATGGTCTGAGTTTAGAGCCTCTGCTGAACTCCTGTACAGTCGTGATTTGTCTGCCATTAGTATTTTTGGAAATCTTCATGCAGGTTTTATTTGATGTGATGCCAGAACACTTTGAAAACTCCAGCAGTACATTAGGATATTGAAGCTCCTGCCTAGACCCAAAGCAAAATGTTCATCTTTTCATACTGTTGGGTTGGGGCGAGGATGGGCACGGCTAGTCCAGATCTCATAAATAAATGACGTGTTCCAAAAGGGTAAGAATTAATGAGACACTGAGGTAGATCCTTCCTTTCCCTGTGTGGCAGAGCAATGAGCCTCATGAAACCATGCCAATCGCTGCCTTCGGACAGAAACAGCGGCCTACGCGCTTCTTCATGACTCCGCCCCGATTGCCGTACACACCCTCACTCCAGTCTCCAATCACAGTAAGTCACTTTTTTCATGTGCTCTTAACCAATGAAGTATTTTGGTGCATGTTGAAGCTGTTACTTTAAACAGTTTTTGAGATTAATTTTCTGAGGTTATTTAGCAAGATCAAAATTTTAGCAAAACCCTCTAAAAAGAAGCTATTAATTTAGATGTTTTATCCTTTATAGGACAGTGATCCTTTATTAGGACAATCTTCATGGAAAAACAAAATTTCAAGCACAGATAGTGAAACACTAGGAGGCTTTCCAGTAGAATTCCTCATTCAAGTGGTAAGTGTTAACTGGGGCTCTTAATTTTATTGTTTATTGTCCTTTTGTGTTTATTCTGCCAATTCTTCTGCAGTTCAATGACCTTCTGTTAATTTATGACAGATATGGTAATATCCAAATTAACTTTTGAAGAGATGTTCATATTTGTTTTTATTCCCTCTTCTTAATTTTCTCACTTTTTCATAACTTTTGAAATATGCTGCTTTCCAGACCACAGAGGTCTTCAAAAAAGTCTTCTTTTCCCAGCTCTACCATTTTGTCTTAAAAAAACCCTGTTATTTCTACGTGCAAATCTTTAAGGCTATTTTTTATTTATTTTAAATGCACTTGCACTGTGCAAAGGATATTTGCCTATATGTATTATCATATATATTTTATGTTATATGATGTCCCACCCTCTTGGAGAAGAAAAGCAGCTCTCATTTCCATGCAAACAAACGTTCATGTTATAGATAACACTACATAGAAAACACTTTTTTGTCTTCACCTTTATGAAATAATTCGTCAGTGGTTTCTGTGCACCAGTTCAGAAGAGCACAGACAAGTAATGTTTAGGAAGCTGAAGTTCACTGAATATTAAAACACATTGAAGCAAGTTATTTTCCAGGATGATGGAAGAATGTAATTGCTCATGTTGGCTTAGCTTAAGATCAATGATTGAAGTCTTTAACAAGGAAAGCAGTTTTGAACATGCCAAAGGAGATTCATGTTTAAAATATTAAGAACTGAGAAATAATATTACTAAATGCCTTTCAGATTTTAAAGTCTGTGTAATTGGTCAAAAGAATAAATTTGTGTCTGTAGCTCACATGACACACTAACATTTGGGTCATTCAACATAATTAATTTTATTTGACAGAATCATCTATTCAGCTTTTTTAGAGGAAGCTTGTGTGAAGTTCATTTTGAAAAAGGTGGTTTGGCATCTAGCTTAGCTAAGAAAATTTAAAATAGACATAGTTGCTATAACATTAATGATGGTAAAATTGAATACACAAAAGATACAGTCTTCATGCAGCTGAACTGTATCTGCAGCTGTCCTGCTGTTTGAGTCACTGAATATGATCAGTGAAACTAGGTAACTAAGGTGTATTGAGCTTTACAACTACTTAGTGCATCCAATTGATCTGTTTATGATACTGTTTCTGTATTTTAAATATGAAAATGTGTGATTTGTCAGTCACATTTGGTTGTATATTTCTACCCAGTATAAGAAACTCTGAGTTTCGCAAGTACAGGCCTCTTGCTTATATTACAAATGGTGGCATTTTACAAAGATATCACATTAATATGTACTTTTGCTTGACAATTTTCAAAATATTTTGAACAAAACCAGTCCACAGATTTTTGGCATTTGTTTATGTGAGCAATAACAAAATAATCACAGGGCTTAAACATTCATGGAAGGACTTGAAGCATTAAGTATCAATTTTTTTATTAGAAGTTTGAGGAGGTACTGAAATTTGGTGTTGGGAAATACATGAGACTGGCGAATGCTGATTATTGATTGTGCTGTATTCACCAATCCAGATGTATTTTTGCATTAAACGTTACTGCTCAGGATGTTCTAGACTTTCTGATAGACTGGTACTTCAGAAAAGGGGCTTTGACTCTTTTTATGTAATGGTGATTCAGGAAGTAAATGATCAGAAAATGTTTGATTCCAAGAAAACTTTCTGGAAAACTATTGCCACGCACTTATTGATAAGACCATGAAGAAGCAATTTTATGGAAAAAATTTTGAACAAAACAGAAAATACGCGGCACACCTTGACTAAGGTTTCCATCCAGCCCCTTATTTCTCTTTTATGGATCCTGAAATTAATTTGGAAGAAAAGGAAGTGTATCCAAAATCACGTGCAGACAATGATAAATAAATGTTAGGGGATATTATCTTTACCTATAACTTTCAGTTGTAAGCAAACATTCGGACTTGTAACAACTATTTTAATCATTGTTCTACACTGTCTTAGTTTTTTTTTATCTTTATATTAATTAGTATCTGTTACATTTTGACATCTGAGACTGTGGACTAATGTATTAGAAGAAGACTGGCTCAAAAATTAACATATTAAGAATAAAGTCAGCAATAAATGAGTAATAAATCTTGAAAGAGCTTTCATGCTTAATTTGTTATGTAAGGTATCCTTAAATATTTTGTATGCTATATGGCAGGTCAAAATCGATAGATTGCATTTGTACATTCCTTCCAGTATTAAAATTTAGAGGGTGTTTTTACAAGCACTGAGCTATAGCTTTTATTTTCCCTCTTTCCTGCTTCCTTTTTTTGTTTCGGGGTAAAAAATTCGTTGAGAAGGCAGCACTGTAGGACAAAGCAGATGTTGACAGGGTCGCTGCATGCCCGGTAGAGGGAGTGTGGTGATGCAGCACAGGCACAGCAGTGACCTGGTGTCTGCATGTGGGGAAAGGAGGGATCTTCCCAGTTTAAATGCAGGAAGAACAATCTGAAAATGGGTATTCGATTTTTGACTGTTTTCTGCTTATGAAAATTTTGAAAATTTTCCATAATAAATTATCGAACACTTCATTTTTAAATGCTTGTATTTTATGACTAACAAATTAAATCAGAAATGCAAATCTAAACATTCGGGTTGGGTTGTTCCTTCATTTCGTTTAACATGGAAAAGCATTGTACTAAAAACTTGTTTCCAGTTTATTGAGAACTGTAAATTACAACAGTAAACAAGATGAGTTATGCTGAAAATAGAGCTGTTAGGCAAGAATTTCTCATGACAAATAGGGCTAGACTGAATAACAATATTCACTGATGATTCTGGCAAATGAAAATGGAGGTCTATATAATAAAATGTACCCCTGAGAGAAAGTTGGTGGACATGATAGATACAGTGAAAGTCACAGTTTTCTTAGAATCAGATTATCCTGATCTCTGGAATATATCTTGGAGTAAGATGAATATAATAGAAAATCCAAGCTCATCAAATGGAGAACTAGCACTGTGCATCCTCACATATGTCTGCATGTCAAAGTAGAAGTTAAGAATCAAATGCCTTGCAAATTCGGGGAACAAATTATATATTCTGCATTAATTTGGGGACTCATCAACTTCATGAAGGAGAAGAATGTGTTAGGCAGTTGCTGGATGGTGATGACAGCAGAGCTTGACAAGTAACTTTTTGGCAGCAGTGGCAGATGGTGTACAGTGCTTTTCTTCCGCCCAGGTGTTCTATTGGCAACGTGAACACTTGTGTGGTTTGTTGGAAACTAGATCAGAGAGATAATCCAGCTCACAAGTAACAATTTTAAACCTTTTCTTTCTTTCCCTTCTGAATTTATTTTTTGTCATTATCTCTTCTGTGATTGGGTTCTTGATGCAAAATGCAAAGAGCAAAAATGCAAGTGCTGGCTTAGCATCGGCACTGGGGGACAGCACAAGGATAGAAATGAGCAGCTGGAATTGGGAGCCTGATAACCCATGCAGTGTTGCCTCTGTGCCTCTGACCATGGCTCAACATCCCTTTGTAAGGTGCATCTGGCAAAATATTTGGATTAGAAAGAGAGAAGTATTAGTGCCGTTTTACAGGTTTAGTTTACAGGTGTGTCATTTAGAATATTCTTACGGGCTTCCTGTGCTCACACACAAGAAAGATGGCCGTGAATGGAAAAACGATACAAAAAGGACTACAAAAGTTTAAGACATGAGGAGCCCTTTATGGGAGTGGAGTCTGAAAAGGCTTGGGTTGTGATTAGTCTAGTGGAAGAACAGTGGAGAAGAGAAGCTTTTGTTGTCTCTGAATAAACAGGGATAAATACAAGGAGGGAATACTATATTTAGCTGCAAACCGGCTTTGGCTGTTTGGCAGTTTCAAACAAATTGCTATGAATGCATTTAGCATGGAAATTCCCAGAATATTCCTCATTAGCTGAGAGAGATCCTGGAACAATTTTCTAATTAGAATTTGTGAGGGCAAGCAACCTGGCTGAATTAAGACTGAACTTAAAAATCACAAAAGGGATTATATATAAATCAGATGTATGTTGAACTAGGAGTTCCTGTTTCTCCCAGTCACGTGTTTCACTACTAGGATGCAGTTAACCTCTCTGAAATGTATAAAACCTGAAATTTTTATTCTGTTTACTCCAGTAATAAAAGTGTTGCTGGTTGTAGTGAAGCTAGGATTTCTCTCAGGGCCCTAAAGTGTGAATAGTTTTAAGAGTGATGAGTGTGTTGAAAGTTCTCCCAGTGATTTCCACTGCAGCCTGCTAGGTCCCCAGGGCATGAGACACAGGGTATTCCCATTACAAAAGAGGGAAATGGAAAGCCCAGAGTTGTTCTGTATAACACAGATCCAATCTCTATATCAGGTTTTACTGCAAGAGTTTACACAAAGGGCTGGTGCTCAGTCGAGGGCACAGCTAAGAACTGTGTGGAAAAAAGGTGTAGTAAGGTGAGTGATACTAATTGTAGTATCATGACCATAACATCCTTTGCTCTCCTTCAGCCTGTAAAAAAAAAGTTCTGCAGCCTCTAGCTGGCCATAAATTGTATTAGTATTCCTATAGGGAATTTCAACTGATGGATTTTAGCACTCATCAATTCAGGGCACTTGGAAACGCTTTAAAAACCGCTGGAAAATCCATCTTTTAATGTAATTAATTTTTATTTCTGCATCTTAACTTGATCAACAACTGAGAAATACATTTTAAACTATGAAAGAAACATGTATGGTTTTTTATCTCGAATTTCTATGCCATTTTGAAACTGCTTAAGGACCTATTCTTTCTAAAAATAGTTCCTTTGTTTTAGACCAGATTATCGAAAATCCTTATGATCAAGAAGGAACACATCAAACAATTGAGAGAGATGAATACGGAAGCAGAAAAGCTGGTGAGAATGTTCTCTTTTCAGTTCTTAAAAACAGGATATGCTATAACAGCTAATGCAAATAAATACAATTAGGAGTATAGTCTAAATAAAATCTGTATTTTACTGCTTTCTATGACATGAAATGTCTTACTGTTTTTAAAAGCAAGTTATAGAGGGCAGTTGTTTCAAATCTGGTTCTCCTTTGAAAGCATTGTGCTTTGGAAACTGATTAATGTTAACATCGGGATAGCACATGTCAGTTAACACATGAAGTAAGGAAATACTGTCTGCTTTGGGAATTTGGAGTACAAGTTTATATGGTAAGGCATTTATGATAATACTGTTTGCAGATGGTAGATACTTATTATCTCAGCTTTCTGGTTAAAGCAATTACTCATGTCATAGATTTTCTGTGTAAAGCTCTGAGTGCCCTTGACTGGCATTTAAAGTTACCATACAACAGCAACTACAGCATAATTAGCAGCATCAGCAGAATAGTTTTTCCTACTAACTTTATCTAATCAGCAGTCAGTAAATCAAAATTATAAGAGTGGCTCTTCTACCACCCATGGCTATAAATTAACTTGAGAGCAGAATGCTCTCAGTCTCGGCCTTCTGCCAGCATCCATCCAGGCTGTTGTCTCTGTAGCATACAGAAGGCTAAAGGTTTGTGAAGAGGAAGAGGGGTCCCTTTTATTTCTTGAAAAAAACCAGTTGATTTCTTTTTCCGTGTAAAATATTTGAATGTTGAAAGATGTGATTTATTGTGGTAAGATTTCTCTTTGTGCCTTCAAGGATCGTGTGCACGTGCGCATTCTGTTGCTCTGCTTCCTACTGCCCTATCCCTGTGTCTGTAATTTTCTTCCGTGCCATGGTGTTCTTCAAAACCTTATTATTGTTTCAGTTACTACATTATTTTTCCTGTACATCAAATGTTTTGTGTTTTAATTTTGTGTATTAGTAATAAACTAGATGCAAAGAGAAGTAAGATTAAAACATACCATTTTAACCTGTAACTGTGATAATGAAAAATTACTAACTTCTCTTGAAACAAAAACTAATTTTTTTTCTGAGATATTTAGTACATTTGCATAGCTAAGGAGATTGATAGGAATGACAGTAGCCTTTCTCTAGCAAGAACCCAGATGCTAGCTCAGCTACTAAGTCCTAAATTAAATGTATTGTTAGTTTTCTTGGTCTTCTTACTCCATGAAATTGAAAGAACAAAAAGCATCTGGGGAAGGGAAGGTAGATATAGATGCTAAATTTGATACATTTTAGCTCAATTGTAACCTCAATAAGGACTTTGAGATATTTTGAAATTCTTGCCTGCTCTATTTCCTTTGTAAACCAGCAATCATAAAACAACTCCTACTACTATTCAAGGCTGTCCTGATAAAAATAGAGGATGTGATACCTTTATATTGGGCCATATTCTTAGTCTGTCTTCTAATCCTCTTTGTCCCTTGGCAATCTCATCTACATTTGTACATCTGAGTATGTGTTGCTTCTCCTTTAAAATATATTTTCTTTGAACAAGAATCTTTTTCTGGTCCCAATTCACTTCAACATCCATAAAATACCTGAATACGAATAAAATTGAATCCTTTGAGTTTATTCAGGTGTACTTTATTTGTCAGACTTTGGTAATAATTCATACAATTGTCATTTGATAATTGTTAGAGTAACACCACTGTTTGGTTTAAAGTAATCCTTTTATGAAGACTTCTGTTTAATGTCTGATTCAAATAAGAAATAAATGGAACTGACCAAAATCAGAACTGATACTGAATGTAGTCCATTATTATGTGGCAGTAATAATAAATTTACATGAGTCAGGAGATGCCTTCAGAGGAGCTATTAGCGTATACAACTGCACATTTTCTGTCTCATTTTTCTTGACATCACTGTACTAGTCTTGGTTGCAGGCTATAAACAAATTACTGTGTACATAAAACAGTAAACATTTGGATAAACAAATATAAATCAAAAGAATCTGCAATAAAAACAAGGTAGTGCTGGCTGTCTCTGAGAAACATCTAGATCCTTGGTGACAGAGTTGTTACCTACTTCCATCTACTGGAAGCCATCCATCTTCTGTCTGACAGTTTAGCTGTTTGTCAGTGTTTCCAGGTCTTGGGTTGTGCCCAGGTCAGAAACAGTGGTGGTGTTGAGAAATATTTCTTTTGTCCTCACTAGCATAGAATGCCCTTAGCCTTTCCTCTCCAACAGGGAATTCACAATTGTCTGCAGCTTTCACAACTAACCTGGAGTAGTTCAGTCTGCTCTAGGGGACCTGGTCACTGAAGAACGTCCGGAAGTTTTGATTTTTTATGTTTCAGAGCTGCAGAAAGTATGTCAAATTTATGGTACTTTCCAGTGAATTCTGAAATTATGGTGTGAGTTTAAAGCCCTGTTAAGTTGGTATTCAGATTTGTAAATCCTTGGAGATCATCTCCGTCATTAAGTTTAATGGGGAACTTGGAACTGAACTCCTAACTGAAACCTTTTGAGTTTTTGACCAGGATCCTCCTGATGAAGGCTCTTGACTTTGCAATTTGCTTTATCTTGTGGTGTGAAATGCATAGCTACAAGCTGTGATGGTAGGAGGTACCTGTATCTCACTCTTGCGGCTGAGATTACATCCAGCTTCTCTTGCAAGAGAAAATTTTATAATACATTGTATGTTGAGATCCAATTTCATAAATATCACCCAAACAATATCAAGCTATATTCTGAAAAAAAGAGTATAAGAAAAAAGGTACTATATTTTGTATTTATTCTTTTTGTGGAAAATGGCACTTACAAAATACTGTTACCAAATATAAGCTCTAGTAACTTTCTTTTTTGGCAGAACTGTTAGCTGCAACAGAAGGTGTGTAGCCCTGAGTCACTCTCAAGAGACCAATAACTTACTAGCCAAATGTGCCTCCCATCCTGCAGCAGAGGTGGTCGAGGCCATACTGTCCTGTACTGTTCCTCTGCTGGCAGGATAGTTTTCTGCTCAGCCAGTGGAGAGGAGCCATGCCCAGCTGCTGGAGAAATAAGCGGGTCAGGCCACAGTCATCTTCTGTAGCATTTACCACCATAGGTTATTGTAGCACTTCAAGAAGGGAGTAAAAGCATAGTTGTCATCTACACAGTTTCACTTGGAGTTATAAATAGTAATACTGCATTTTAATATTTTGTATGTTAACATTTTTCTATTTAACACTGGGATTTCAAATGTCTTCAGTATTATTCTCAAGTGAAAACTCCTTTTGATGAGTTCAAAATCTGTTACTGTACAGTATTGCATTAATTTTAACATGCTTTGTGTTTTCCACAGAAATCCTATTCCATGCCAATCGGCATTGAGTTTCAGAGGAGATATGCAACTATTGTTCTAGATCTAGAACAACTAAACAAAGACTTAAATAAAGTTTTGCATAAAGTTCAGCAGTATTGTTATGAGGTAAGATTTTGCTGGAATCTCCATGTACTTTGTGGTTTTGCTCAGCGTAGGTAGAAAACAGAATTTCCTGGGGATAGGGGGTAGATGGGGGTCACTGAAATGAAACTATTGGTAGCTGTATTGGATTCCTTCTTTGTGTCTGCCTTTGAGCAACACTTTTCCTGGTACCAGTGGCCTGTTCTTAAGTCTACATACATAAAGAAAAACCACTGTGTACTATATACACACACAAAATCCCTTTGAAACCATCTCATTTCACACATCCACCAGACACAAAGGACATCTTTGTTCTTCATTTCTCCCCATCATATCTCTGCAGCTTGCTCCTGACCAGGGCCTCCAGCCTGCTGACCAGCCCACAGATCTGAGGCGCAGATGTGAAGAGGAAGCCCAGGAGGTCGTCAGACAAGCAAATACCTCATCAACGGGACAACTCTGTGTTGAAAGTGAAAATTTAACTGATCTTATTTCTAGACTTACAGCAATATTACTGCAAATTAAGGTAAAATTTTGCACAAGATAGCTTCTCCCATACAATACACAGTATTGAAGCTCTGCCAGTTTTTGTGCTGAACAATGAGAACATTTTTGCTTTCTTCTTCCACAGTGTCTAGCAGAAGGAGGTGATCTGAATTCCTTTGAGTTTAAATCACTAACAGATTCATTAAACGACATTAAGAATTCAATAGACTCCTCAAATATCAGGTATTACTTTTTCAATATTGAATTCTTAATTACGCACTTTCTGATAGTAGGCAGTTCTTACTGTGTTTTAGAGATGAACTTTGTTTATAATTAAGGGGTTTACTCTGGTAACTTCTACTTATAGGAAGGGTTCCTTCTAAAAAGGGGGCTTCTGAAAGGGAATGTGAAATGAGCAGTTTTCTGTTTGAACCTATCAGTGAAGTAACCTGTTAAAAAAAAAGTTTAAAAGTGCTATATTGATGCAGCAACAACTAGACTTTCTTGTTCTTTAGTAATTTATGACAACTAAAAGCTTACTTTAGAACATTGTCAGATTTTGAAATCCCACTAGTAATAAAAGTTGTTTAAACCAGAGAACAGTACCATTTCAGTATTCTTTTAGCATATTCAACTTCTTGTCTGTAAATATCAAAAGGTGGCATATGTGACAATTAGAGGTTCTGAGCAGCTTCCATTGGCAAGATTTTAAGCCAAGAAACAGAAGAGCAGCCATATTGTACCAGATCAAAGGCCAGTCTAGTCTAGATGGGCGATTTTTCAACAGTTGTCACAAGCAGGTGCCTAAGGAGGCATCATAAAAATAGCAAGAATGTGGTAGCAAGAGCTTGTCTGGAGTACCCTGCAGCCTCCAACAGTTTGAGACCAGCATTTTATGCTGCTAAATTATGTCACCTAAATACCTAAGTATTTTCTTATATCCTTACTACTTGTACTGCTAGATAATAATGGGAGGCTGTACACATGAATTTTTAAATTTTAAATTTTTTTTTCCAAAGATAGTAGGATGACCTCTTGATTTCAAAATAATTATTGAGAAATGCTGTTTTATAGCATTTTTTCATTAAAAAAAAAATCGAATCTCAAGCATTAGTGAAACTTCTTTATAATCAACCCTGCAAATTGCATATTGGAATTAATTCAAGTATAGGTTGATGTACCCAGCAAAGAAAGTGATGATGTTTCCATTTCATGGTACTTATTTTGCCCATTTTAGCATCTGTTCATAGTATTTTAATTTCACGAACTCTGGTCATGTTAAAACCTTACTTTAAGTACCTGAGTCAGTAACTCTTGATTTCATGCAGCTGTTTATGCAGGTTCTGTCTTCCCATATTTCTCTGTCAAGCTGGATTTGTATTTAATGCTCTCCGATTCATCTGAAGTTTTGTACTGGCTTTGTTCACACCTTGGTTTATCACTGTAGAGATATTCGGACACAGCTCTTACATATGGGGTTTAACACTTTTTTCTTTCCTTCTTTTCTTCCCATAGTTGTTTTCAGAATAATGTTGAGATCCACGTTGCACATATTCAGAGTGGTCTGAGCCAGATGGGAAATTTACATGCTTTTGCAGCTAATAACACCAACAGAGACTGAAAACTTCCTTTTAAGTGTACAGCAAGTAGTTCTGGAAAATCTTTTTCCTTTCTATAGGCTTCACCAAATACCCTAACTGCCAGAAGATAAGGGAAAAGAAAACCTCTCAGAAAGGACCCTTTAAAATATATTATATCCGCTTCTTAAGGAAACCAGCATTACTGGCTAGCGTTATGTTAGATTTCTCCATTTGTTATTCACATGCAGTAGTTTTGCTAACTGGTAATCTCTTAGTAATTGCATTGAATATAGTAAACTTGAAAGAATACTTTCGTATAATTTGAACTTGGTTTTTAAAAGTTCAGATTAATTCTGCACACTTCTTGCTGTTGGATCTCCTGGTATGTTAGAAGTGCCGAAGAGGAAATGGCTCGAGTTAGTAGCCACATGGCAGGTCTTTGTTGTGTAAAGCTACACCTCTGTGTGGGTCTTGAGAGCTGCCAGGTCAACCCTTGGGAAGCCGAGTGTTGCTGATCTAAGGAAGCAGCAGCAGGATACAGCCAGCAAACATAAGCTGTAAACTGGAGGATGTTGGGCAGGTCTGTCGATCGGTCAATGTCTTGTTGGAACTCTTAATTTATCATAACTTATAGAAGGAGTCTAATGAAGGAATATAAAAATGTAACTGTTAACTTTCCAGAAAGAGATTGGTTTTGGCTTTTTCTCTCCACAGAGGGCAAAAGAAGTGCTTTAGGTGATATTTTATATAAATGACTGGTTAAACATATTGTTTTTCCAAATTCTTGTTTGTTTTGCACAAGTTTTAAATTAGATTACTGGTTATTCAACAATACCCAACATATATAAATATGAAGATTTTTATAATTAAAGATAACCAGTGAGGTAAACTGCAAAAATAAGAAGTGATAACCTGCCTATACCTTTTGGAATGTTAATCTTGTAAAAAGTGTGTATTGGTTTGTTTAAATAGTCTTGTAAAGCTTCTGTGTAATGAATTGTTTCCAGATATGGATTTTCAGAGATAGCTGTAGAGATGTTTTTGATTCTTTTAGATGCCTCATTAAATAAGGTCTTTTATATGTTAATGTATAAAGAATATGTAAACAGGATTATTTTCAATTTTAAAATTTTGTATAGTTTAAAGATGCTTCTGTATTCTGTGTTGGTATTGTGCTACTGCAAAACTTTAGTGCAGAGTTTATATTTAGCTAAATTTGTTCTGTTAATTAAGAGAAATGCATAAATCTTTTATTCTCAATGAAATTTGTAACTGAATAAATTGACCTATGAGAGTTGATATATTTCACAAAAATGCAAACTTTTTTGCAGATGGTCTCAGGTCATTTTTTTAAGAGAAGCTAATTACTGAAAAGGAAATGTTATGAGGACTAGGTGAGTAGCTGTTTTAAAAGGTATTTTAAAATCTTACAAAGGATACTGTAAAATAATGATAAACAGTAATTTAGTTGAGTTACCCAGGAAAATTTACCTCTCATAATGCAATAGAACATCATAGTGGTCCCCACAATTGCTTTTGTAATTATGTCACTCATTATTTTGTGGTATTACCGTCTGTTTGATAAAGAAGACAGAAAGGAATCCTCTCCCACTACCCTTTTCACGTAAACAGAAAAAGGTGCCAAGGCTTAATTTAAGGTACATAAGTTTGGTCAAACAGGAACTAATCTGATCTACGGCTAACTCAGAAAAAAGGAAACATCCCCTTGCACCCCTGTACTCATCTGCCTGCTGCTCCCTCTGCACACCTCTACTCTGGTCCTGTCCTGCTCTGTTGGGAGTCAAGCTCAGCATATGCACTGAATGCTTTTGAGGAGCAGGACTTCCCAGTACTAAACACCAGGAGGGTAATTTGGCCCTGTTGTAGCAAACATCCCAGACTGAGGGGGATAGAAATTGTAGACACTGGTAGATACCACTGCCAAGACTGGTACTCACCAAAGAGAATTTGGGAACCTGCTTTACATGACAACGTTATTTCTTACTGGACACAGAATACATTGCAATAACCACCACACTCCAGTCTCAACTCTGATTCCTTAAGTATGATGGTTTTTACATGTGGATATTTAAATGTGCTCTTAAACACGTTTTCTGTTGGTGTAGGTTTTTTTAATTATTGCAGGGTAATATATCATGGAAAGATCTGTCATTTGTGATAAGCGTCTCCATGTACTTTCACGTGTCATTTGTCCCACTCATGTAAACAATGCGAATATGCACATCTTTTATTTTCTTTGAGAGGCTGCATTTCTCCTTGGGCACTGATGTGTTGGGTCAGAGCTAATGCTGAATTTTGGTGACAGTAACAAATACAACTGCTTTTGCTGAATGTGCCATAAGCATAGGAGGAGTCTCAATAGCTCACTGCAACTACCGTACCTGAAGTCTGCAGGAGCAGAACAAGTTTCTTTGATTGATTATAATCAGCAAACTCAAATATACCCTGAGCCCCCAAGAAACCATGGTCTCATTTTCTGTCTCCTTCTCTAAGTGTTTCTCTTCTGGGGTCTCTTGCCTGCCAAGCATAGCACCCAAGTCCACTTGGTACAGGTGGTGTTTGAGGTAGGTTGGTTGGGTTTTGGTTCATGTTTTTTTTAATGATAGCTCTGGGGTTTTTTTGGTGAATACTCACCAGCAGCTGTGCTATACTACTGCCCCTTAAAAGCTTGCAGTCCAACCAGTGTTCAGCTGTCCCAGATCTCACAAGCACAGGTATGTTATGGGGTGGCACTGAGGGATTTTGTGCATTGGTAACCTTATTCTGTGGGGCATGATTCCTGATACAGGGTATTTTTGCCACCAGTACATGGGTCATTTTTCCTGTGCTTCTGGCAGTCAGGTGCTTTTCTGTAATTGATGTCTTAAAACTTGCTCTGCTAGGCTCTGAAATACTGTTTAGTAAATGGAAGAATTGGCCTTATCCTCAAAATATGTACAGAGTAATATACCCTTCCTCAATAAATTGAATTATAGGAGAGACTTCTGTTACTATTAATTTTGCCGTTCTCAGTGCAGAGCCATTCAGCCAATGACCAATCATGGGAACACCTTCTGTGTAGTCCCTACCTAAAGCTAAAGCACATTTACAGTGTCCACAAAATACTCCTGTTTCTCTTAACGTAATATTAACCTTGGCTTAATTGTCAGACTGGAAGCTTTTGTCTGAGCACTTGAGATTTGGGGGTTTGTATTAGGCCATAAATTTCCATTTTTGTTCAGGGATGGAGGTGTTTGTTTAGGGCAGATTTAAGACGAATACTGACAGAGAAGGTTAAAGGCAGTTTCTGTAACCTCTCCTTCAGGCCCCTTAGGTCTCTCATCGACGTCTAAACTGTAGCTGTGGCTCTCCAGGACCTGGGAAGAGAACCTGCAGCTGGGATATCTACCACTTCTCTACTCCCCCATCAGCCAAGGTAAGAAACCTTGCCCCAGCACCAGGTACACACAAGAAGAAGAGCAAAAATGTAAACCTTTATTTTATTTTCCTTGGTCAAAAAATCCCGACAGACCATCACACTCTTTTCTAAGACCAGCCCCGACCCCCAAAACACAGTGGATTGGGTTAGCTTTTGGCTAATGAAGGTTAAATAGATAAACAGAAAGTTTAAATACAGTGTAAAAAGATGCCCTCAGCTGATGGAGCCGACCCGTATCTTTCTTAAATAAATAGGTAACATCAGTTACTACCGGATAAAGTGCAACAGTGGCAGAGCAGGAGTGGTGAGGTAGCGCGGTGTGTGGCTGCTCCCCGCCCGAGCAGCGCACCGCGGGACGGGGTCCGGCGGGAGGGCTTCGCAGCGCGGCCGGGGATGCGCCTTTGACCCGTCCCCGCCGGGCCGCGTCCCGCCGCGGCGGCGCTCAGAGAGCGCGGAAGGCGCCGAGCGCGTTCTCCTCCCACTCCGAGCCCGACTCCGAGTAGCCGCTGGTGTCCTCGGCGTCCGACACGGGCGAGTACTGCCCGCAGAAGGCGCGGGCCGGCGGGAAGGGGCTGGCGGCGCTCCCCAGGAACGGGCCGGGCTCGGGCTGGCCGGGCGGGAAGCCCTCGAAGCCGGGGCCGGGAGGAAAGCCGGCGGTCGGCGGCCACCCGCAGGGGGCCGAGCCGTCCTCCGTCCGGGCCACCGCGGAGAGGGCGCAGCGGGGC